>JAOTAV010023775.1:0-22163 GCA_026546445.1 Cyclargus thomasi
TTACGTGGGATTCATTTTGTTATTTAAGTACTAAAGCTGTATGCTGGTTGATTTGTGGTTTATTTTATGCGCTAACGCGTGCACAGGTAAACAAATAACCAGACAGATACACTTTTGATTTTATAATTTTAGTATAGATATACGTTACGATGTCATTTAGAAGAACATGTATACAAAATGAAAAGCGTAGTCTACACGCAGTAGAGTCCTTACTCGTACATCAAATATTTCATCTATTTGGCGGGTCCTTAGGTATGATTTTTCAGAAGTGTGTTGTACATGCTCTTTGTACATTCTGTATCACTCTACTCGTTAACTACTCACTCACGTTAAAAGTTAAAACTAAGGGGTTAGTTCACTATCTTTCGATTAAGGGTAGTCACGTAAATTATGCTCATTTTAAAGATATGGATTATAGAGTACTAATGTTGTCCTGCCAGCCTTGGATTGTGTATCTAAACCATTCTCGAACCCCCTTAAATGCACACAAGTTTCATTAAAATCGGTCGTCATTTGGAAGCAGTACAGTGACAATAACACGAACACAACAATTATTATACATTATACATATACAGCATGATTTTACATGGTTTTGATTCTTTAAGGGGATAGTTCTTCCCATAAAGATACACACGTTTTTGTATGGGACCATATTTCTCACTAAAAAAAATCAGCTCTTTCGTACATTTTGGTCCAGTAGATATCGTCAATTTGTATTGAACAACAGATTTTTTTAAGTAGGTAAGTTGTCCCCATTCAAAAAGTTTTTAGTAGAATGAAGGAAGCAAAACCATGTAAAATTCATGCTGTATATGTATAGTAATTATTGTGTGCGTATGTTATTGTCACTGTACTGTTTCCAAATGACTAGATCGATTTCGATGAAACTTTGTAGATATTCAAGGAAGCAAAACCGTGAAAAATTTACGCTGTACATATTAAAATATAAAAAACTGTCTTACAAATCATAAGTTTGAATTAATGCCACTGCTTAGGTCCTGGCGAAGGTTTAACAATTCTTGAACTTTCAAAATTAGAAGATACTACCAAAAGTTGTAGAGATGATATTGATAAATATTCTGAAAGTAATACGTGGTTTGGGACTAACAGCTGTCGTGTCTATAATTTGAAAGACACTCTAGAGCCCAAAGATCAGATTGACTATAGTTAATACTACTGATTAGGAAGATGAGACTGCTTTAGAAGATCTCCAGCCAAATTAATAATATAGTTATATGTACTATTATTTATTATGTAGCTAGTGTTAAGGGAGTAGGTCTATCTAGTACCAACCTGCATACTATAACCAACTCATTAAAACTATTTTCCGCTTCAACAATGATAGTAGGTCGGTTTTTTCCTTTTTAAATGAGAGTGTTTTAAATAGGTTAGGTTCTAGTTATGTCGGTCAAGAGGAAATTAGTATAGGCAAGTAGCAACTGCCTTATCCGAGTACCCCAAATTCTGCTATTTCATAGCAGCTTAGTCCTTTGTTTGAATCAGTCTGAGATTTCAGAATTGATCTCATGAAATATCAAAACATCGACGCCATATTTATTTGGCGTTTATGGGAATACTCGTCTGTTTGTTTGTTTACCTGCCTATTATGTTTCTGTGTACGCACTAGCCGCTAAAATTTGGCAAATTGAATAGCAGTAAAATGCACGATTAACGCACATTTGCATCAGTTTCGAAATAACTATTTTATAAGATTTTTGAAACTGATGATTTTGAAATTTTGCGGTAATGAAGCGACACGAAAACATTAAACTCAGTATTTGAAGACATGAATAGTGTATAGCCATATATACAATTCAATAAATATTCAAATGAACTATCAATAATCTTCTATTTTTGGACTATGTTAATGAAATCTATATGCCGATCCATATATATTCAACATAATATAGAGCTCTCAAGGAAAAACTTTGAACTTTTTGTATGAAGTCATCATAACACCGACAGGTTTTTGCATTCATTCGCGCTAGAAAATTCTAAAAAACATTTTAAATTCACTTTTGTACTAACTTTTGGACACAGATGAAATAAGCATAAAGATATAGAATTATAAAGTAAGTACTCTATAAAGTTGTACGCCAAGTTTAGGGTCGAAGGTGTTTTTTTTAACTTATGTTGTTTTGCGGCTAGATAATTTATTTACTATGTATAAACTTTTTTTTCTCTGAATTTAGTTTTAACTTCTATTTTATACTGATATTTATAAGTGGAAACTTGTAATTGGCATTGTAATTTTTAATTTATATAATTCATATTGTAATTTATATGCTGTTAGTTTTCCGAATAAAATAAAATAAAATAAAGATTGAGGAGAGTAGCAACTACAACTACAGACTACCTGAAACATCACACACATAATAATACTATAAAAGTGAAAGTTTGTTTGTTTAGATATTTGTCCATCAATCACGCCGTAACTGAACTTAGTTTTGATGGATACAAAGTTAGAGTATTAGCTGACTCAGAAATAATAATATATTTTTTATTCCCAATAAATGTATCCTGGGGGATTGTCTTATTCTCACGCTGGCGAAGCCATGGATGATGGATACAAGCTAGAGCATAAAATTGAATTAAAACGAAAAATACATACGTAGGATATTTGCAAAATTGTTTAACCGGTTCAATTTAAAAAATCAAATCATAGAGTTTGTTTCTATCGTAACAAAGTTGCGCGCACCAATTCATAACTACACCTTTAATTTATCAAGTGCTGTCGAGCTCTTAATTGCTCATTCTACACCGTTAATCCCTCTCAAAGAAAGTACAGTCATTGATAAAAATCATTCGATATAAAAACCGTCAACAGAAGTACTCATGTCATTAGTGTTGGCCTTTCTCCATCATTGGAAATTACAATTAAATGGTTCCCACAAAAAATATAGCGATTTCTGCCGATTTCTAGGTCACGTTATTTATTGAAAGTTAATTTTATGTGGTTTTTTGCGAGTCGATTCGTTGAAATTTTTCTTTGAATTTTTGATATTGTAGCAACCTTAGGTTTAAAGGTGTATTCAGGTATAATGTTTGCTGACTTAACATGATAATTAGCATGCAAACTTGTTTTTTTTCTTTGTTTGTTCTATGCTAATTTTCGTGTTTACCGACAAAGTTCGATCTGGTGATTTTTATTTAAGTTCCCGTCAGAAATAAATTAGTCGAGAAACGTAGAGTCAAAATTGAGAAGAGGACATATTTTACCTTTGTTTCGTCATGTTTATAATATTGAAGTAAAATTTTAAACAACACTGTTGTTTGCTATTGAACCTGAACCAGTAGACTGTAGAACTGAATTTCACACCCATCAGACATTTTAGATTTGAAAAACATGTGGACCCAGTAAACAAACGACGAAGATAACATTTTATCGTCCGAAAGTTACGCCATACCGGTTTATAATGTTACACATAATGAAAAGTGAAATTTAGCGATGTTTTTTTGCTTCCTAGAAAAAAGTTTATTTACCTTGTCACTGCATACGCAAATATAATTGGGGTTGCAGTACGAACAGTCGCACTCGTTGCATTCGCTCCAAAATATTTCACCGTTGCAGCCGAGCCGGCCGCCCGTTTCCACGTCCACCCATGTAGCTCGCTTCAGGAGAGCCATAAGTCAGAACATCACTTCACAGCACCAAGGAAACAGTCACTACAACCCCAGAAACTGTCACCGGAAAATCCAAAAACTTGTCGCAGAAACTAAAAGTACCAGGCTCACAGAGACGAAAGGAGCGCGCTAGCGGCAGTGCGCCGCGGTTCGAGTCGTCGGTCTGACTGCTACTCCGTCCGCGGCCGGTAACCGCTCACCCACAACTTGAAATCCTCGAGACTTAAATGATACTTATAATAATTGCTCGCTACATAATGGTCATGTTGACAATGCTTTTCAGAATGTTATGACGCGAAAATGGTTTCGAAGTTGATATGGAGACATTTTTGTAGAGAAGCAAGTAGCTATGTGGGGTATAACTGCACCCTGATATCAATTTATAAAATTAATGCAGCTTTGTTCCTTATCGGAAAAGTCTGTTTGCCATCACCTATATTATTTTCTGAGACTTTTATGAGGGAGGGCCTGTTTCACCGCTTCCTAATAAGTGTCCCCCTTAGTCTTTGCTGTTTGATGAGTTCCCGGATCATAATAGCCTATTTTGAGTAGTAAAGCCTGGGTTGAGTTGGTGTACTGTAAATTAAATTGTAAGGATGGAATTTGTTAATAACCAAAGCCGATGATAATAGCGGACTTTACTCATAGGCATGAGGTCATATTACCAAATTGGGAAAAGTATTCTTGGCTCAATAACTGAGGTACGTAATACTCCGTTTTTTCCTTCAAGCAATACAATACTTGAAAATATAACAAAGTAAAAATATTTAATTTACCTACCTACATTAAAATACGGAGATTAAAAATTTAAACGATGTTCGAAATTTGAACCCCCAGTTTTCTTTTTCTGGCGTCATCGGTGTCAGGTTAGGGCGCCAAGAGTAACGACAAGTGCTAATGACATTTGTAATTTAGCCACAGATAATAATAATCACCCTGACGCGAAGCGACGCGACGCGACGTCGGAACATAATCAACCTGCGGTCAAATTCTTGTTTCACACGACCTTTGCGGATTCGTTATCCGTTAGATGTTATTATAGAAATTGTAATAGAAAAGGTAAGTAAAGGTTATTTGTTAATATAAGACATGGCATAAAATTAAGTGATACTTATAATACGTCTGTTGTGTTGACAATCGCGGTTTGTATAGAAATGACAATTTTTTTTATAGAGGGTTAATGGCCGCTACCGGCAATATTGGGCGAATGCGTAATAGCGTCATTAGCAATACGTTATGCCAAAAGAACTTTAGGCTTCAAGAAAAACAATAAGGGCCGGTTTATAAATTTAATGAGCTTCCCTATTTCAGGTTAGCTTAGTGACTTTTGCCGCGATCTCTAGATTACTATTTACTACGACCCTTTTAAAAATCCGCTTGTAAATGGCAGAGAAATCGCACATTAGTGGAACATTTCCGTGATGCATCCGCGGATCTGTTTTTTCCACTTTCAGTGTTTTAGGTCGACCGTACGTGCTTCATCGAGCGACTGAGATTATGAATACACCACACGTACACTTTGGACTCTAAGAAATAAGAAGTTTTATCTTAACCTTTATTATTTGTTAGGAAGTTTATAAAAAACTATATTAAAGGATCCGGATTTTTCTAGGCTCTACAGACTTCATTTTTGGGAACAGGCTAAAAAAAGAACGTCTATATAACTGTATAATTAACACCCCATCATTTTTGACCTTAATTTTATTGAAATTATAGGCTTAGGCTGTTTGTTCAAACCTACCAATCTATAGACTATAGGTCAGGCTGATTTTACATTGATTATTATTATTTATATATCGGATTAGGTTAGGCTAGGTCAATCACCTTTGTTTTTATAGGCCCGAATACATCAGAAGGTTCATTTAATTATATTAGCTAGTACGTGATGAAAAGTGAAAAGTCATCCATAAATGGGCTGTAGTGACAGCTAATAGACACCATTTTTGACCAGCGATAGAACGTTACGAACAATAATAACAAATAGAAGAAAGTTTTGTTCATCACCGCAAAACACGTGTGTATGTTGTGTTATTTATTTTCATAATAAATTAAGTTTGTTCATATTTACGCTCCATAAACTCTTTGGAAATAGTATATTAATTTAATAATTTAATAATTTACCAACACCACTGCACATTTATGTAGACAAATCCCACAGTGCTAAAAATAGAAGACAATAAAGGTAATCACTGATTCATTTTTATGCAAATCAAAAGGTGGAATTTCATGCAAAGTCTTTTCAAATTTTCAGAGACTTCACGCGACAAGATTTTGAAAAAGCTAGGTGTAGTAAATATTTATTTATTATTAATGATTACAATTATCTTTACAGACACATAATCCAATTCGATAGGGTAGTAAATAGAATAAATAAACATTTATTTTTAAACATTATTAAATAAACATTATCTCCATTATATCTCTAATAATAATAATATATACTGTTCTTTAATAAATAGTTTTATTTTTAAATTGAAGAAGTAACGTACTTTATTTTTATTGAAACATTATATAGCCAAAATACGTTACAAGTAACAGAATTAAGCTTTGGCGTCATTTATATTAAGTTTTGTTTCAATTCAACGTTTAGACTTTAAGCATTTAATTTCCACGACTGTACATCGGTTCAATGTAACGCTTATCGGCTTCTAACTATAATTCAAGCACGACAAACTCTAAATAAGTCAGACAATACTCCCACAGACCAACAGTGATATCGCAACACATAAACTACTTTATGCATTGAAGGTGCTGACTACAATCAGGAGTCGCATTTTGTACGAATTTAAAAGTATAAGGATATATTTTCAATATTTTTTTATAATGTACTATTATGCTTACGCCCAATCTAATGACCGCTATCATTGCCAAATAAATGTCATTTCTATCCAACCCATGATTGTCAACAACAAAGTGACAACACAAGACTTTATTGCCAGTCGAGATTTGTATAGAAATGACAAATTTTTTGACAGATGATTAATTATAGCTACCGCCTAGCGCATACTGCGAAAATTGGGCGAATGCACAATATTAGGAAAATGGTAATTTTGGCCAATTGTCACGCCCAGCTAGTCATAGCCCGACCAAACACTGTAACTCCGTTACTTCACTCAATAACTCTGATGGTTGGTACTTATTTTTGGTAGGATGGTATTTTATGCTGTGGTTTAAAAAACTTAACAAACTACGAACCAACAAATAAGAGAGTGGTGCTTTATCTTGGTGATGAACTTTCGCGGATTTGATGCGTTTTAAGGTAGAGGTCAAAAGAAAGTTGCTTCCAGTTGCAATTTGAAGTATTTATAAGCTTTGTCACGAAACGTACAATGAAATGTAGTTTCCATAGACTATTTAGGCACTACATTGCCAGAAAAAAACTATTGTCTATGAGACTATGCCCACAGAATAAACTTACGGACGTCTTACGGACGCGACTGACAGTCCCGATAAAAACGTCCGCGACTTACGTCTTATACTTTGCACACTTCAATGTAGAATTATTTTCTAGATCGCGGCTGTAAGTCTCGTCCGTAAGTCGCGACCGTTCCGTTTGTTTTCGGTTTAAATAATAGTACAAGTTATGCTAAGCTATGACGCACTTTTAAATGGATTAGAAGAAAATAATATGTTGTTTATTGACGCTTTTGCCGAGAACGCGGTAATGAAAGTACCGTGCACTTCTAAATATAGAGGTCTTACAGCACCCTTACCGGTTGTAAACAAGAACAGTTGCCTTATTAATACTATACAACCGTTAACCGACATCAAAGTATTGTGATTACGTACAACTATATTGATAACGAGTTAACTAGGTATAGGTATTACCCATATTGCACCTAACGAAAATGTAAGTTCCAAAACTCTTGACTCTATGATCTAAGATACTCGTTTTTTTTTTTGCTACTTAATACTTAAAAAGCTTTCTATGTTGGCCTATGATGTATACAAGATATTACATACAAATAAACGCTGGATACAAACTGATCGATCGCGACATACGGACGTTGCTCACAGCCTATACAAAAACGTCCGCGACTTACGGCTTATAGTTTGCACACTTCAATGTAAAATTATTATTTAGATCGCGGCAGTAAGCCGTTTGTTTTTAGCTTTATGCATTCGTCCAATGTTGGTAGCAGTCAAGAACCCTCTATGAAAAAAAAATGACATTTCTACGCAAATCGCAATTGATAACAAATTCTTGGATTGTCACTGAGTTGTTGACAAGTACGGTTTGTAAAGAAATGACATTTTTTTGACAAAGGGGAAATGACCGCTTTCGACAAGATTGGGCAAATGCTTTTTCTTTGATGATTTTCTGAAATTACCCATGATCGACGTCAATTGTTTATACTGTAGACAGCTTCACAATCATGGCTATCTACCACGACTGTGAGTCGTGAGCTAACCGTGAAATGCCTAAAAAAACATTCTACGTTATTGTGTTTTATAAGTAAAAAGTAGACAGAAACGAAACTTTTCCGCTGACAATAGCTGCAGAAAATCACAATTCTTCGGTTTGGCATATTTGTATACAATCTTCATTGAAAACATTCAATCATTGTTGATATCACAATAATTGAAATCTTCGATCAGAAAGTGTTGACCCGCAGACGGTAGCTCGAGTCTTACAAAACGCTGCATCATCTTTCCCATTATTATTGTTGAACTTGGTTTCATGATTTATCAAAACAATTTATTGGGGTCGTGCTTTCAATGTTCAAATGATAAAATTATTTATTTCTATTTAATGGTTTCATGTCTAGACTAAGTGAAGTCTAACTGCATTGAGTTTTGTTTTTGATTGACGTTCAATTTCTCTAAAGGTAATTTTAAGAGTTAATTGAAGTTGATTAGAGAATAAGTCAGAAACGGTTAATGATCAATTAATAAATATTTTGATTGTGAAGGGCTATTTTTTTAACTACTGATAAAACTGCAGATATGCATCAAATTGATATAATATTTGCTAGATAGATCTTATCGGGCTCAAAGGAAACAGGGAGTTTATCTGCTAAATTACTTAATTAGACTAATAGATCAGAATTTATTATTCTGTCACAAAAGTTGTGGAAATCCTATCAGGTACTTTGTCAGCAAGTGATGAAACTGGCCCAGCATTCATGGCATTACATGAAAACTACCAATTACTCTGAACGGACTGTAGCCAGAGGCGTATTCTAAAACTGTTTTGAGACTCAAACAACCGATACTTTAAGTTTCATTTAGCTCTATGCCACAACAGAGCAGCGACGACATGAGCGCTAGATTAATGTCGGTAAAAAATGAAACCTAAGGCCTAGATCAAGTGGCATTTTAATATCGTTCACGGTGAGTCACGGAACGCCGTCAAAGTCGGTGACGGCGTACGATGGACAAACGGCCTAACTCAAACTTCAACCATAGACGAAAGATATTTCGTGTATGATTACCGTGTGATGTCAAAATATTGTAGTGTGCGTAGCGTTTTTTCTTTTAAAAATAAACAAAATTAAAACATATTTTAAAATAATATTGCTATACCACGTTCCTCCTCCATATCAACTACATCTGGGAGAAATTGCATGCTTTTATATATACGCGTCTCTCTTAAAAAGGTGTAGAAAGTTTTTCACTCGCGTATTAATATATATATTTTAGGGTTATGGATAATTGAATGAACAGTTTGAGAGTAGAGCTCCTGGATCCACTTAACATTACGATGATCTATAGAGATTTACAATGTCGATGTGCCGTTAGCTTCGAGTTTCTGACATTAATTTCCTTAAACACACCTACTGTTAGACCCACTTTACAAATCTTACATCAATTCAAATACTATCAACATACACTTGATTTGATTTTAATCCACGATATATTATAGACAATAGGTATAATATAATAATAATTAATAAGTGGCTTCATAATTTCGATGTTTCACGAGAAGGTTTGGTTACCATTTACCAAGAATACAAACAGAAAAAGTCTTCGCTAAAATATCACCTGACTACTCAGTTCTTCGGCATAGACTCGAAAGATTTCGTAAAACAAAAAAAAAGTGCCCCAATATATTTTTTTATTAAAAAAATAACATTAAGAACTAACAATTTGTCAAAATCATTAATCACTTAGTAAAAAAAAATAAGTTACCGTCACATGTTATAATATGTTACTAATGTAAAAATATACAAAAATTATAATATACTAAAGGTTGCTGTAGACCTCACCACGTATTTAATTAATTTACGATATGACGTTGCTCAAAGCAACAAATTTCGCAACTGCTTAGATTGCCCAATGTGTCTTGTGTAAGTACATTGTTTGTTTCACAGAATGCCTACAGTTTCTTTTATTCGGGGTCAAAGTAATTAGCTACATAATATTTGATTTACATACATATTATGTATTTACTATAGATAACTCGTTCCGCGTTTGAGGCCAAGAACATTTAAAATAATGCAGGATTATATATTTATAACTGGAGAGAATTTAATATTAAAATGAATAGAAGATAATAGAATAGACAGATAATAGATGTGCGGTCGTCCAACCTGGGCGGTAGCGGTCATTGCACTTCTGTCAAAATATTGTCAATTCTATACAAATTGGGATTGCAAAAAAATAACGTGAGAACACTTTGTTTTCAATCGAGTTATGACCAGAAAATGACAAAATTTGTCTGGAGTTAAGCGGAAAACATACTGATCGGACGCGACGGCCGCGTTCTAGATAATAATTTTACATTGAAGTGTGTTTGCACACTTCAATGTAAAATTATTATATAATAAGGCGTATCGCTGGAAACGTTTTGTATCGGCTATCAGCCGCGTCCCATCAGTTTGTTTTCAGTTATAATGACCGCAACTGCCTAGAATCTAGATAAACCGAAAGCAATATAGGTGTAGTAATTAGTTATCTGCTATCTAACCTGTAACCTTAGTAGTATAAATCTACCGAAAATCGCTTGGATTCAAAACCGCATAGACGGCGAAACGATTAACGCTATCAAAACAGGACGTTGGCCAATTTCCTCTGAAATTGTGCATTACAAGGTTTGTTGAACTGAATTCGTGGCATTCAGGGTCAGCTCGTATGTGGGCGCTCCTCGGCCTGACCAAATGTGGACACCCGTACATTCTTGACATAGATGATATCGTATATTCAACACAAGTGGCCACTCGGTTGCGAAAATTACATTTGTTTTGATTGGTTTTTTTTTTAATGTAGTATGTTTTTCAAAAATACCACTTAAACAAATAACAAAAAAATATATATTTTGTCGTATATAAAATGAGCCCTGTAATCATTCCATAAGTAAATTGGATGACAAAGTTTTATGACAATTGGATAAACGGTTTAGCCGCGTAACACAAACAAGGAATTATTGACCTTTTATAAAGCTTATGCTTCCCTGGTGACACAAAGGAAATAAAATTTTTATAAACTTTTAATGCGTTCTGCTATTTTTTCACTTAATTTGTTTAATTTTGATTCTTAATTAACTCAAGTTATCAATACAAACTTATTATGGCAACCTGCTTTTAGGCGGAAAATAAAACATCTTTTACCTTCCGACTATATGAAAACAGGAAAGAACACCGAAAATAATTCATGTTAAATTATGCCAGGACCACTTTGGCAAAAATCTGTCACAAAGTTAGTGATTCTACGCATCCTACGGTAACGCGGTTAACCTTAGTTTATACATGTTTTTTATATTCTCACATCCTGACTCAAGACAGTCTCCAAGAAAAAAATCTCAAAGCCACAATGGCTGAATAGAAAATGTACGTACATAGAAAAGCACTACCGATATGAGGTGTTTCTCACGGGTATACTTTCTCATCAATCGAAGCGGAACCACAGGACTACGTCTTTGTGTTCCACAATGGGCAAAAACTTGCGTTTCGGACTATTTTTGCGAAAGGCACAATATGTTCGTCTTTGCGCACATTCCGGACAATACCTATTCAAAACCAATGAGCAAGACTTGGCTTCGTGGTTTTTATTCATCGTCAAGGTAAAATTAACGTTGATGAGTTCGGCTTTTGTAAAACAGTAGTTTTCCGTAGCTTATTATAAAAAATCACTAATTTTTATGATTTTACGTATAAATTGACTTTTTATTATTATTGTCAAGTTTTACGACTTCAATAAAATGTTGAAGAAATATAAAGCCACACCAACTATGATTAAAATTCTAAGACTGTTATGAAACTTAATCAAATTAATTAAATGAATGAATTGTCACTAGGTCTTCTCCAATCTTCAATCTATTCTATGATAATAGAATTCAAAATTTTGAACTTTTCAATTTATCTTCTTGTTGTTCGACAACCTGACTTATTCGAAATTAGAATAGAAAATAATATCGTATGCAAAATAGAAAGTGCACTTAAGTCTCAAAGGACAGCAGTAGAACTTTCGAGTATTTCCTAATAAAATAAGAATTAATTAAACCATTCTTTGTGCGCAATTGTTATTAACATAATATTAATATTCAAACCAAGGAAAATCAGGTCAAAATCGGTAAGAACGTTAACCTAAATAATAGAGTGTTTAGAAGCATTTATTGCGACACGTCACGCGTGCTATGTTTAACTTAATGTTATCAAATGCAAGTTTTTAATCACGATAAATGAAAATGCATAACAAAAATACCCAACAAAAACTCATATTAATATTGTATCTATAGATATAATATTAACATTAAATTTCATATGTATAGAGCGTCCATGGCCTAGTGGGTAAGGTTAGAACCCCGATGGAGGCGTGTACCAATAAGACATTTTCCGATCTCAAGTACATACGGATACTCATTGCCATGGGAGAGCCATACTTCGGCACGAATAGGCCGGATCGACCGGAGTGATACCACGGCCTCACAGAAAACTAGCGTGAAACGGCGTTGGGCTGTGTTTCGTTCAGTGAGTAGAACTGGTGGCGCAACTTCCCCAATCCCCTATACCTAATCACATTCCCTATTCCCTCATAAGCCGGCAACGCACTTGCGACTCTTCGAATGTCGCGGGTGTCCAGTGGCGACGGTAGGTGCCTTTCATCAGGTAGCCCGTCTGCTCGCTTGCCCCCTAAATATTATTAAAAAAAAAACTGAAATCTGAATTCATACTAAATCTAACCGTCATAACTCGTCAAGTTATGACGGTTAGATCTGCCGTCCTTAACCTTAAAAGCCGTTAATCAACATTTGGTCGACTTTAATATTTTGACGCCATCATGATCAGAAGAAAAAACTCTAACGACGTGTATTACCAACAGTTTTCTAGCTTCTATAGTCATCGATTTATATACTTAAGAACTTTTAGTTTAATGATCCTCTGTAAGTTGTAACGCTAGGAGCTGCGCTGCGCCTACGCATATGAAACCATTGTAATGACTTTTAACCGTCGGACACGAACCCACTTACCTTGGACACATTCTTTTGCACCAGGAAATAAGGTCCACCAGAATGAAATGCCTTAGTGACATAATCTAGGTAATTGTTTTACGTTCAGTAATTCCTAAATGCTCATTTGTAAAAGATTTTTAAGCACCGCCATCGCGTCACGAAGTGACTAGAACGTCACACTTCCCCGGTATTAACTTTTGTAAAACATCACATTTCAAATTTAATAAAAACCTCGAAATTTAAAATATTGAAGTGGTTCTAATTTAAAAAAAAAATGTAAAATTGCAAATTTGTGACGTCAAACGGAGGCTAGAGATCAAAAAATAATGAAAGTGTGACTTTTTTTATGGTAAAACTGCCAATACTTTTTTTTATAAAATTAAGTGGCAAACGATGGAAAGCAACTACCGTCGCCTATCGACACTTGCTGAGAAGAAGGAAGTAATAATGCAACAACTACACTTCATTTTGCACATCGCCCTATTGACGTGTGTCGAACGCTACTGCGATTGTTTTACTTAACCACACGTTTTTTTTTACCGTTGGGAAAATGCATTTACGCATCCCTGGTAGTTTTGGGACGGCTACCAAGGGGACTCCCACGGAGGCCACACCAGGCATACCCACTAAAAACCCAACGGATATTCCTACTTTCCGCTTTAGGCAGAGTCACGGGATACTTAACCACACATGTGGCACTTAGCCAGTTTTGCCTCTAACCGAAGAATTTGTCAATTATTATGTCATAAATGCAAATGAAGCTCAGTTACATGAGAAAGGATAGTACCGGTTCGCCTGCCTTTGTAAGCCTTGAGGTAAATTGTACACCACATTCATCATTTACGATGCTTAAATCGTACGGTGGGCATGAATAATAACTTGTAGTTAAAAGTTAAACATATTTTTGACGCTTAAGTTTTTCAACGTTCAACATTTAAAGTTATTCACACGTTTAAAGTTATTCATTCTTGATCTACTCGTTTATGTGAAAAAAAAGTATTGAAATAATCTGTTCGCCAGAGTAGACACCATAGAGTATGCCGACTTCAAACAAACAATCAGATACGTCACGAGTACTTCTGTGAGCAGACCTCGAATTCTAAAGCAACGAAATATCACCTCACTTGCTGGCGGGTTTTCTAAAATTGATCGCATGTGCCAAAATATAAATAACAATGAGAACCGAGATAACCTCCTTCTCAAATCCATGCGTTTGCCGTACGGACTCCCGGCCGCGTAAAGTATTAATGTATTAGGTCTAATTCCTCTATGGTATTAGAGACTACGCTGAGTTTTCACATGACGTGGCAATAGTCCGGCGACCGTGTGCTTACATTACTTAATATTTTTATTTGACAGTTGCTTCCATGCACCACCCTGTTACCTAAATAACAAATAATAATAAACACTTTTAAAAAGTCCCAACACCATTTGTAAGAATCGGAAAGTAAATAAACACTTGAAGGAGTCTGACAAATCAACGACCCCGCTTCAGGATTGTAAATACATTTAGGAACCGTCAACCCTATTTCGCACTATACACATCAAACAAGAGTAAACTGTTAAACACGTAGAGCGCCGAGTGGCAACCCTATTGTGAGAGCAAAAAGCAATGTTAATAAAAATCTTATAACAATAAGCAGACAACCCTAATCTAGGGTCTGCACTCTACACTAGCTCGTAATGATTCCTCCTGAGCAAAAAATTGTTAAATTATAAAACAAATGGAAGTTTTTGAGTCATATTATAGGCAATAGATAAGAAAAAAGTGCTTTCATGACATGAAAATCTATAGAACGTAGTTTCTATATTAATTCCTGTTCGTGTCTTCGCGACACTTAAAAGCGACAACCCTGCTTCGTCAACATTAGCGACGTCTGCTCCCGGCAGTCGAGGGTCATGCCCTTTCCAAATCAAATTCAACTCGACGCCCCGGCTCAATTGTCGTAGATTGTACGAATAAAAAATTAATTCACAATCTTTTAATTGGAAGGGAAAAATTAAGATTTTCCTGAACACATTTAACTTGCAAAACATTTCGGGGAGGGTGTCGATTTTAGGGATAAGAAGTTAGTTTTGAAAAAAAATTACATAACATTAACACGAAACTTTGCTAAAGAACACGAAGGTTTACTTAAAAAGCCATGAGTAAACAATATACGGTATCATTGACAGAACCTTCTTATGTAAAGGCTTCCGATAAAAAGGCAAACTAAAATAAATATTAAAGTCTTCCGTAAATAAAGATCCTCATATACATCCAGTAATTACATAATGTAATTTCGCCAGGCTTCCTCAGCCCGGATGTACTTTTTTCACTTTCACTACTAGACCATATGACACAGGTCTATGAAGCGTGCTATCCGTATACGTAACATAACCATAGATAGAGTCCGGTCCACGAAAATAGTCCCTTACCTTATGAAGTATTTAAAAACCGGTCGTATTTTGTTTAAAATTGTTATAAATTAAAGTAAATATAGTGGAAACAGAGCAAGTATGAATTTGTTTTATTAATGTTAGTCCCACAGACGTGGCGCTGCAGTCACAACTCACAAGACATATACTGTTACCAAGCTTATTCTCAAAGTCATCTATATAATTTTAGACATCGTTATAATTTTATAGAACTCAACACAATTAAAAACACAAAATTATGTAGAGGAATCCGCAAACAAACATTAAAAAACATACATATTTTATACGATCCAATTGAGAATCCTCCTATTTGAGAGTTGGTAAACAAACATGGCCAACATTTGAAATTTAGTTCTCAAATTTTCCGTGGATTCTTACATGTAATGGGCTCTACAAAGGAATATGCTTCATAGCATATTCCTGAGCTCATGCTGAGGTAACGTCTGAACGGCCTCCATTACCGCCCGAGTAATATGACAAAATAAGAAATAAACGAAAGGAAGAAATGAGTCAGCAAAATGGCTAAATGACTTTAAAGTCAAAGCAAACGTCTTACTAGAGGGTCCGATACACGTTCTCCTGCCTGATAAAAGCTTTTCTTCGTCCTTTCTGGAGATTTAAAGTACCTACAAAATATAATTAATAAAAGCCGGCTTAGTGCGAGTTGGACTCACCCACAAAGGGTTCCGTACCAATGAAGACCTAAAAATTGAGAAAACGTCCGTCATTTTAAAAGTTGAACAGCTTTAAATGGTCACGGTATAGAATTGATAGTGCGACGTACTACTGCGCCACCTAGTATCGATAAGACGAAACCGTCAAACACGTTTTTTGTATGAGAGCTACTCTTAAACATTTAATTTATTTTGTTTTTAGTATCGGTTGTTAAAACGGCAACAGCAATACATGTCCCTGTTTAGCCCTTTGGCTACGGAACCCTAAAAAAGGTTCAGCGGTTTATTAACCGACACACGCTTTTATCTATTCATATAATAAAATAGAAAAATTGTCGTGTCTGTAGAATTAGTATTTTTACAAACTAATCAATGTTGGGGGCTTAAGAACAGTAATAGAACACTAATCGATAAAAAAAAGTTGTCTGCATATCTGTTTTTCTGTTTGTACGCACTAATCTCCGGAACTACTGAACGGATTCGAATAAATCTTTTTTTTATTTTATAGCTATTAAGTCCAGAAAAAAACATACAAAGGATACTTTTTAACCTGGGAAAATGTAAGGTTCCTGTGATATACAAATTTTCGCGCATCATCTAGTTTATAATATAAGTATGAGTGTCATCCTTTACTATCTTAATTTACTGTATGGTGTGTACAGGTATATACCATAACTTTACGAAAAAATGTACGGAAAGATTAATTATAATTAATAATTACTACAAATTAAACTTACTTAATTGCATACCAAAAATATGTGATAAATAATCAAGTAGAGTTTCACCACACATATTTGTGGTCCGAGGAAAGAAAACTGGTCACGGAAAGGGAACTTTAGCTCTGACGGATTTGCCACATTTTTCTATAGTTATTAGGTAGGTAAGTAAATAAACTTCCTTTATAATGTATATAATAATATTTCAACGTCATAGATATAGAAATACAAGTAAAAACTCAACTCTACACTCAGATACATCCAATGATACTTAAACTTTAGTTAAATGTAGAGTTTCAGCAGACAATGTAAAGCAGGAAGTAAAGTTATAGTGCTCAATTAAAAATAATTCATGCACCTATTTCACCTTACTCTTGTCGATATGCAATAATAATTGAAGACGTAAGTGGAAGAAGCAGATAACTGTCATTTAAATTTCTGCCGAATTTTTCGACGCTTTAGAACCACAAAAATTATTTGATTGAAATAAAAAAAAATGTGGATTAGATGTAAAGGCTAGATACACTAGCTAGATAATGAAATAGGTAAATTAAAAAATTTGTTGCAATTTTTAACCGACTTTCAAAAAAAGGAGGAGGAAAAAATTAGTATTTACTCAAAAGTTGTTTTTTTAATTGATAAAAAAAAGTTATCCACCCCTTCACTTATGTTTTCAATTATTCAACCCAAATCATTGTTATTACTGTGGTAAGGTTCTGTGGTAAGTTTGTTGGGTTCGAGCTTCGATCAAATATTAATAATATGCCCAGATCCCTGTAAAATTTAATAAAATAATGGCGCCAAGACTGTCTGATACAAAAAAAACTTAAATAAATATCAAGTTTATTAAAAAATAAAACTTAACTTAATGAGTTAAAGCTTACAATCGTACAAAAGTTAAAAACCCGGTCTCGGAGCGAGTACAAGCAGAATAGCGCTTAAGCGCGGTTGCCGGTGCCACTTTTTAGACGGCAACTCTGAATCTTTATAATATTTGATCGAAGCTTCGAGTAGTAAAAATAAAGAATACGCGCATATATCGGCCATGACAAAATGATTTGGTAAGTGACATTTCCTCACGTTTACCGAATTTTTACCACACTACAATACATTTACAATAATAAAATGAGGCAATATAAGTTATGAATTAATCATAATTTATATAAAAATAACTACTTTATACGCGTAATATTTATTTAGTTATTTCATTAACTGTAATATGTTGCAAGTATGTTAATATTTGTGCTACTATAGTGTCAAGCACCTACATTTTATTATAAACATATTTTATATAGCCCACATACTCAGTGAGTGGAAAAGATGATTTTGTACTGTTACTATGTTCCGAATATTACCATGTTAAAGTGATAAGCTAGATTATAACATATTCAGATTATAATAGGGGCCATAGGTACCAAAATTATTTTTTAACTAGAAGATGGCTAGCGAAGTTTTACAAACAGGCGATATTTCTTTTTTTATGATACTTAGTGGGCAAGCGAGCAGACGGGTTGCCTGATGGAAAGCAACTGCCGTCGCCCATGGACACTCGTGACATGACAGAGTCGCAAGTGCTTTGCCGATCTTTTATCAGGGAATAGGGAATGGGAATGGGAATAGGGATAGGTGGATTAGGGAAGTTGGGCCATCGGCAAGCTCACTCACTGAATGAAACACAGCAAAACGCCGTTTCACGCTAGTTTTCTGTGAGGCCGTAGTATCCCTCCGGTCGAGCATGGCTCTCCCACGGCAATAAGCATCCGTTTATTATGTACTTGAGATCGGAAAATGTCTCATTGATACACGCCTCCACCGGGGTTTGAACCTGCAACCTCTCGAGTACGAACCAAAGGTCTAACCCATTAGGCTACGGACGCTCTATAATTTCTGCATATATTTTTTCCTGGAAAGCGAAGGAATATTTCGCCGCCTCGGGAAAACGTTTTTCACGCCATCTGAATACACCAGGATTAGAAATTATATTCTAAATGCCACGGCCGAGCTCTACCTTCTAAATGGATGTAGGTTATAAAATAAGTCACATAGTTTTTTTTTTTAATTTAACGATGTCGTGCTTTGTGAAATGCGGCAAATTAGATTTAATGTCGATTACATTTTGAATATTTCAGTACCCAGTATGTGCTATTGGTTTTGAACTAATACAGCCGCATAAGACATATGAAAACAAATAAATGAAACATTTTATTTTTTGTTTAATTACAATTTCTCGCAATGTGTATGTGAGTCGAATAAATGTTCGGTTTATTTATTTAGTACACAACTAAATAAATAAATATAACATTTATTCGACTCAAAAATTCGTACAAAAAGATTTTCTAATCGCTTATAACTTTCTAATCATAGAGCTATTTAGATTTTAGACCACTGTAGACACTGCTAAGGTTAACTCCCTTTTTCCTTAATAGGAATCCAATATTTAAAAAAAAATTTTATGTTTGTTTGTTTATTAATAATATTCGAAAGCCGTTATAAAATATGGCACATTAAAGATCAGGAACCACATAGGCGATTAAAATGCAACACATGGCAAGGGTTAGCCCTGCCTGAGTGCTAGAAAGTAATATAATGTCATAGAATCGTATTATGGTATGAAAGTTGAATAATTTAATCAACATAATCTCTAGCTTAACCCAACAGTTTAAAGATAGAAGCTAGTAGATTCATTATACAGGGTGTAACGAAAGTAAGTGATATGACTTTAAGGATCGTATGTGTCGCTGATATAGAGCTTACTGTTAAAAGTAGCAGCGCTGAAAGCGAAAAAAATTTGTGATTTGTATGGGCAAACTCATGTCACTCGGGCGCTTAGCCATACATTTCTTTTTCGCTTTCAGCGCTACTACTTTTACAGTGAGCTCTATATCAGAGACACATACGATCCCTAAAAGTTTTATCACTTACTTTTGTTACATCCTGTATTAGATAGAGGTAAATTATGTCTTTTATTATCGCGTGGGCTGCGAACGAAACAACTGAGCCAAATTCGATTGAATTCGACACAATATAATAAGAGTGTATAAAACATAGAAAACTGCTTTAATTTTTGGGCAAGTTTTAAATAAAGTACTATCAGAGAATAACTTAGTCTGCATTATTTTGTTTCAAATCATATATTATGCAGTCTATTCTGACCTAATACTGTAAATCAGCCTGCCTATAAAGCGATTTATCTAATGGTACCATGGGGAAAATTGAATGAGAGCCAGTTGAGGGACCTATGTCATTTGGTCGGAATTTGTCAATTCAATATAAGTCGTGAGGTGTCGTCCGTATTTAATATACCACGACCAATTTGCTCAATACAGATCTGCAATCTGGTTCTGTTTCATGTAACATCACACAAACACGTCAAAATCAAAAGCATTCTTCTCGGATTCAAGAACTTAAGGACTTTGAGACCTCTTTTTAGGGTTCAGTACCCAAAGGCTGAAAACGAGGCCCTATTACTAAAACTTCGATATCTGTCCGTCTGTCCGTCTATCTGTCTCTACGGCCAGGGAGTTTAATTTTTCACAGAATATGTATTGTATGTATAATAACTGTTGCCGCTATAACAAATACCAAAAAAAATAATTTAATGGTGGCTCTAGTACAACAAATATGTTTTTTGTTATTTCCTTTTTTATCAATAATACAATGATAAATTAGACACGTAGATTATTGGTCAAGCGGCTAGGCCGCCGACTTAATTTTTGGAGGGCCCCGGGTTCGAATTCCATCGCCTCATTAGACTTTCTTTTATAAATATACGGAACCCTTCGTCCGCGTGTCCAACTCGCACTTGGCCGGTTTTTTTTGTCTGTAAGCATTGTTTATAAACTTAATATGCGCAACCATAGGCCGTTATTCAGTCGGTATTGCTATGCGATGCGCATAGTCTCTAGCGCATAGAATTTTAATGCGCTCAAGAAAGTTAGTTCCTTGATGACTTCTCACGAGATCCTTTATAGCTTTAGTCCCATTTGAAGCTAAAACCTACTTTACCGCACCGTTATCTTTATAGGGCAAAGTGGCATAAATTTAAATTGCTAGTGATACGATTGTTGTTAAGTTGTTGAAAAGTTGTTTGAGTCAACAGTTTATTCTTATTTGTTTACGATTAGCTTTGGGCGCGGCTCCTTTTCTCTAAGTCGAAGCCAAAAATCAAGTCGATTGGTTGTTACAGTAGGGCGTGAAGGAAGATCAACAAACACTTTCCATTAAAATTTTTACCTATCTTCTAAGTTCATAGTAAATTGTATTTCTTTTGTCCCTATAACTACAAATACTAAAAACAAAACAAAATAAATATTTAAGAAGGTCTTTCATACAACAAATGTGTTTTTTAAGTTTCTTCGCGCTATCGCTTGTTATGAAGTGTATCGCTAAAACTATTTAACTTTCAGTACTGTGGTTACCTCCACTTTTTACTCCTAACTAATACGGAACCTTTTGTGCGCGACTCCAACTCACACTTGGCCGGTTTTATATCACAAATATTGAAGTTGAAGAACTATATGCACCTAGGTATGCTTGCAACGCGGAAGATAAAACGCCAGATACTGAAAATGCTATCAAAAGTTGATCTGTTGGGTGTTATTCGAACCTGCGACCAGTTGCTTTTGTAAATAATTAGCGGGCCACATGCATTTTTACGACGTTGGTTTAACGCATAACAGTTAAACTAAGGAAATGATGAAACGAATATTTACATACTAAAATTTATGTAAATTATTGTTGCGTATCGCTTGGTAACCAAATCAATCGCTAATCAGCCAATGGAAACTTATTAGTTAACGAGTAAATAATTATTTAGTTTGTATTGACATGATATACGAATCAAATAAACAAGCGTTATATTTATTACAGGTATAAATGGTACCGTGCAAACGAGCGATTGCAATACAAGTGTCACACGTAACCGCGACGTTTCTTTCTTCTACAAAAAAATAAAAAAAAAAACATTTATTTTCATTTTACAGTTTTTGTTACAATTTAATTAGAGATTGGAACCAACTGGTAAGCATATAATACTTGTATAAGGTGGCCCCGCTCTTCCTTAAAATATATCATACATAGCAATATTGTAAATGAATGAAAACAAAGTAAATGCTTCTTATACAAAGGTAGATGAAGAAAATGGTTCAGAAATGTATACGAGATGTGAATTTTTATAACAGTCCCTCGCACTAATGGGCGTTCTACACGGCGGGAACAAACATCACACAAAGGTACACTTTGATGCAATCCCAATTGCAACCTTAGTTCATGGCGGACGATTGAAAATAGCTATACTCGATGGACACCATTTACAACATTAATATCTAAGATGCACCCTCA
>JAOTAV010023786.1:0-15574 GCA_026546445.1 Cyclargus thomasi
CAAAATGTAATATTACAACAAACGCGTGTTTAAATTCCAATACAATACAAGATTTTGTAATTTTAGGATGCATTTGCGTAGTAAAATTACAAATTTACTACAGTAAATTTAAAAAAAAATGTAACAGTGTAATAGCGATGAACGATTATCACCGATTATGCAGAGCCTGCGTGAACAATTCTATTTCCGTTTAATTCATAAAAAAAAATTAAAACTTTTTTATAATATCTCCAATATCGGTCATATAACACGACTAATTTCTATATAACCTACATCTTTCATCCAAGATCTCTCCATATATAGACGAGCTCCACTTCACCATATACGGCCATCTTACATGACGCCAATTTGTCAACGTGGCGGGCAGACATTACTGACCTTGATAGTATCTTCAAACAATCGTCTGGTTGGATGACCTTGGAGGAGTATTATGTTACAGTTGTTGTTTCCTTTTTTACGAGAATTTTGTTTTTGGAATGACATAAATAATGTTCTAATTTTTTAAATTGTAACTCGAATTTTGGTTTGTATTTTTCTATAAACGGGCTAAGATGTGTGATATTGTAGTCAACTTAAGTATCCCACAAACGATCATGCTGCATGCAGCCTGACAAGCATTACGTCACAGTATAATATTATGTATATTATTATATACGAAATAAGCAAACTATATCTGACCCAAGCTGGTTAGTAAAATTTGTAATCTGTGAGAATTGCCCTATTTAGGGCAAACAAAAAGAACCATAAAAATCCGCATCAACGAACACATTGCAGATGTCACACACCGCAAGAACACTAAGTCCGCAATTTGTGAACACATACTGGATCAACCTCGCCGTTACATCAGATTCGACAAGCCTCAAGTGCTGGCAGAAGAACCATGATACCGACCACCTATAGAAATGAAAAAATACCCAAATTTCCACTAAGAAAATGGATAAGCGCTACGATCTAGTCGGGATCCAGTGATAAATAAACTAGAGCACAGAACTAAGGCACCGCGATTTCAGGGTACCGTGAGTTCGTTCTGCGTGGATCGGAACATGTTCAACAATCCACAAACGGAAAATCAACTGAAAAACTATAACTGGGAGAAATTGCATGCCTTTACATCTATGCGTCTTTTGTAAAAAGGGGTACAAAGTTTTTCGCTCGCGTATTAATATATAATTATAGTTCCCGTGTGTGTTTGACACTAAACTCCTCCTAAACGAGTGTACCGATTAGGCTGAAATTTTTGACGACGGATTTGAGAATGATGAATCTCCCTAATTAGCCTGGCGAGACGTGTGAGTCATCCACAGGGATGCAAAGGCCTATTTTTTTAAAGACTCAGGCTGTTAGAACGTCTCATCGTTCCTCGCCTGTTACCCGGTGGCCCTAAATTTCATAGTCAGCAATACGGTTTCTCAGCCGGGAAATCTACTGTTGACGTGGCATTGGAAGTTAGAAAAGTAGTTAAACAATCGGAAAACAAATACGTTGTCGCCATCTCGTTAAATATCTCCGGTGCCTTGCCGGCCGATGTTACTATTAAAACTTAAAAATCGAGGTCCTGCTGTAATATTTATTACCTAACCTAACCTAACCTAACTATGCATTTGATGATTTGTTAAGTTTTCCTCTTAATTCCTGACCGGTCATGGGAATTTTAAAGTCTTATCATATCCTTTGGGAGTGTAATCTCTGGCATAACGAAAGGACTACAATGCTTAACAACTTATTTTGTAAATCTGGCGTCGTATACTACGGTGACCTCGTTGATAGCCCTAGGAATTTCCGTGCCTTTAAGCTTTTTTGTCATAATTATTACTGGAAACAATCTAACACGTAAATAGTAATCTGAATCCTAGCTTAGTAGTCGCAATAATTATTATCATTTGTTCCCGTGGTGCTTCCCCTTTAGTTCTTTGACTTTCGGTCATTGCAACTTTGTGCTGTCTCCCGCTTTGTTTTTGGGGAGCGAATTCTACTACTTCCTACGCCTCATATCTTCTTCTGATTAATTTCGTTGCGGGTCCCAAGACAGCTTGAACATGTCCCTCGGGCTCAAATCATATCAAAGGCTTTTCGTGGTTGGATACCGCTGTCGAGCCTGGCGACAAAGGAGATGCAGTGGAGGGAATGTGTGGTGGGCCAAAGCCCGATTTTTTTAAATGTTTTTATACTAAGATTTATAAAAGCCGATATTCAAAGCTGGTGCCGACAACGATTAAGTCATTACTTATACTTTAACAGTTCGCCTTGCCCTTTGGGAGCGGAACAATCGGCGAACGAGTCAATCAAAGTTCAGGCACCTTAATGTCGTTATTACGTCAGAAGGCTGTTCAATAGAGCCATAGTAGAGCCAAGTGGAGTCCTTGACGCCTAGAAAAATTTAAAAAGGATATATTTTTTTTATTCGTGTGGGAATAGTAATATATTTGAAAATGGAATAGGTGCATCCCTACAATTTTTATTAATATTTAAATAGGAAAGTCCGTATTAAAAATCTTTTATTCCAAAGGGTTCAGCGCTGGCTTTTAAAGCAAGTTAACATACCAGTGAATTCGAATCCAGGTTAATATTATTCCAGTTACTGGATGTTATTAGTTAGTATCAGCTAGTTACCGGCATACTTAGCACATAGCTAGCTGTTAGCTTACCTTCAACGTGAGTTTGGTCCCGCATACCGCGCACTTGAAGCACCCGCTGTGGAAGAAGGTGAAGTCCTTCAGCGGACCCACGCGGTCCACCTGGTAGACTATCTCGTTGCACCTGAAGCAGGTGCTCTCGTAGAAGTTCGGCCGGTACATGGTTACGTCATAGTTCAACAACGACACTACGCGACGTTGACGGACACGAACAACACTACGGGAAATGACACTAGTTTTTTTTTATGTATCCCGAAATATTTAATGCTTAGTGCGACTTAAGATGATACTGCGCGAGGCTTAAGACACTAGTTTTTTAGTCTACGCAACTAGTTTCGTTTCAACGTCACTAAACCGAGGAAATTAATAAAAAAAACTCTAGTACAACGGCAGAATCTCTTGGCTTAAATGGTTATTGACAGTTGACACTTCAACTTTGACACGCACTTTGACACTTCACTGTCACACGTCACCGACACATCTGGAATGAAATATATACTATTAATGTTAATTATAAAGATCGTTAATACTTTTCAAAGAAATAGCTTTAGTTATAGTTACTCGTACAGTTTAGAATGTAGTACTCAGTTTTTACAGAACAGACATAATAACGAAGAGTATATTTAATTCAAACAAAACGAAAAATCAACTCATATGGCTTTGGAAATGTTTGATATGACATGACATTGGACAACTTTGTTACCTTTTACTTTAAAAGTTACCTTTTACTTTGCCGGATGCTTAGAGAGATTACTAGAATACTCTCCAAGCGTTCGGCAAAGCATTGGAATAAAACTTATTGCAGCCTCTTCATAATCGCTGTTGTTCGTTATTCGCTACGAACATCGTGTAGTTTTGAAGTACAGCCATATCGATTTCGAAAACTCTCCTAAGTCGCGTGATTGTCATTGTGTCTATTGCGGTTTTAGTTAGCAAAACACTGGGAGTACTGTACTTTATAGGCAAGAGAATAGCGTGACCGCGTTAAGTATTGATCTAAGTCACCCTTTCTAACTGACCCTTCCCTTAGCGCAAAACTAAACTTTGGGTATAGAATATAAGTGGTTCGTATCCGGACATCCACTATTGTAGTTTCAACATTTTTTTTAATTATATTTAAGGGACAAGCGAGCAAACGGGTGGGAAGCAACTGCCGTCGCTCAGGGACATTAACGACATCCGAAGAGTCGCAAGTGCGTTCCCGGCCTTTATGAGGGAATAGGAATAGGGATAGTAGTAGACCGGTAAACTCACTCACTCACTCACTCACTCACAAAAACGTATACTCGAAATGTCAAAAATAATTTAATATTTGGTTTTTGATCAATTACAACGCATTTAAAGAAGAAGTATAAGAATATAATATTATCTATGGATGCTTCATACCACGTCAGTCTGGCCCCGTGCTAAGTACTCGAGGGACTTGTTACAGGTACACGACAACGGAAATATATTTAATACTTTTATACTATACACATGTTTAAGATTTTTATTATATGATACACATATTAATTACACATCCAAGACCCAGGAACATTGACAAACTCTGCTCCGTCGGCGCTATTCGAACCCGCGACCCCCGGCTCAAGCTACTAACGCGCTTACCAACTAAGCCACAGAGGTCGTCGTACAGTTTTTAAGTTACCTACATTGGTTCGACAATAATATAACTATTACTGAATTGTGTTAGGGTTTTATAAATGCATTATACGTGTTCATACATTATTATTGTGATCCATATCATAATTATTATTATCAGATTAAACGTCTTTGTATGTCTGTTACCTCTTCGTTGTATTATTTACTATTCGCAGTTAACTGCACGCATTTTCTACGCGTCTCGATTTCCCTGGTACTTTAATGGCCTGATAAATAAAATAATAATAGGCAGGTAATTAATATTTACACGGTTTTTGCTCCGTCGTTATCAGAGCGCGGTGCATCGTCGATCGCTTAACGGTTAATTTGGCATGTAGAGACACACTAGAAACTTAGGTTTCTAACCGTCATTATAACAAATTATAAAATACAAGTATTTAGATCGGAACACCTCAAAAGGATACGTGTGAGGAGACGAATGAGGTCCACTTTTTCTTCAGTTCCAGCCAGTCAGCAGTCACTTGACAATAAATACGTGAAGTTTGACGTTCCCTAATGTCCCCACGTTTAAAATCCATTCATAGACATCATCAGTCAGAATAATAAGATGTTGTAATACGAAAAAAGAACAAGTAAATTGTTGGCCGTATATTGTCTTCCTTGGAACCATGCAGGTTTCGTTAATAGTCATAATAGCCCCCCTGCTCTACCACAGAGCAGGAACAGGCACTTTGGGCGCTGCGAATGCTCCGCAGAGAAAATTCGTGGCACCAACCCCAATCACATCGTTCTATTTATGAGCAGCATTGGGTTGGGGACGGTGCTCTAATGCGAAGAAGTCACAATAGATCCACAGGACCACAAAGGTCCTGCCTTTGGCGAGGAAGAAAAAAAATCAAGGTCGGTTCGGCGTTGTATAACGGCATATTTTAAACTACATGACGCCCGCAACTTTGTTGCGTCGAAAATCCTAGCTTTGTTGCCGTGGGAGAGCCATCCTTCGGCACGAATGGGCTGGCTCGACCGGACTGATACCACGGCCTTGCAGAAAACTGGCGTGAAACGGCGTTGTGCTGTGTTTCGTTCATTGAGTGAGTTCACTCGTAGCCCAACTTCCCTAATCTCGTATTCCCATTCCCTGTTCCCTCATAAATGGCCGGCAACGCACCTGCGACTCTTAGGATATTGCGAGTGTCCATGGGCGACGGCAGTTGCTTTCCATGAGGTAGCCCGTCTACTCGTTTGCCCCCTAAATTTTATTTAAAAAAACCGTGCATTTTTCTGGTATAAGTAGGTATCCTATCGACCTCGGGATTTAAAAATATCTTCATACTTTCAGCGAAATCAGTTTATCGGTTTGGCTGTGAAGAGGTTACAGACAGACACTATCGTATTTTTGATATAAGCATGATTAAGTACACATTACACAAATTAGTACGGTAATACGTTGCCTACTTCCGGTTCCCGTCCGGGCTAGTTCCCGAACCGGTGGTAGGCAAAATAAAATTTGCGCGCAGCGAAGTTGCGGGCATCAACTAGTTTTGAATAAAAATATTTTTTTTTGTACAGTAAAGTGGGATCAAAATGAAATTTGATACAAATTTTGAAATTTCATATGAATTCATATTTGTACGCCAAGATACGCATTTTAAGGCCGGCAACGCACATGCAACCCTGATGTTGCGAGTGTCTATGGGCGGCGGTAGTCACTTTCCATAATGTAACCGGTTGGCTCGTTTGCCTCCTTATTTTTATAAAAAAACGCAATTTCAATCATATCGAGTAATTTGAAATAAAACAATCTAAGTTAATACTCATTAAACGTAGTGGGCATTTTGGAGACCATGATAGATTTTCAAAAAATTTTAATGTATTTGCAAGGCAAACGAGCAGTCGTCTTTACTGATGGGAAGCAAGAGCAAGCAAAAAATATAAAACAAATCAAACGAAACCACTTGCTCAATAACCACGTACCTTTAAAGGTTCTATCTATTAATAAAAAACATCTCAATAAATTCCTAATATGTCTGAGGGAATTTATGAATGATCCCTATCAGTAGGTGGAGGTTTTGGCCAGCGCTGGCCAACGTGGGCACAGGTGGGCGAGGTTGAACTTTAAAACCACTTTTACCACAACATATTACCACAATATAAATGATATACAGTAGACTGCCTTCATACCACACAAGAATAGCGTGATTACAGATGTATCTGTAATCACGCCATTGCGTTTGCGGGATGTATCCTTTACTAATAAAAACATATAAACTGTTCAAAAACCACACAATGTTTTGTTCTTGTCTGTTACATGGAAAAATACCCTTGAGAGAAAGGGACAAAACATTGTTGATAGTATCCGTCATGAAGCAATTTTAATAAGTAGAGAGGAATTCTCCAATTTTTTATTATTTTCACTTAATTTTTAAAGTGTATAAAGCAAAAAATATTGCTGTTTTCTTGCTTTACTCAGGGGGAAAATTGCAATATCCTTACTTTAATACTTTTGCCTTTTCAACAGACAATTTAATACTGTCCCTGGAGCTCTCTGATAAGCTGATACCAAATCAAGCAGTTTTTCTGGTTAGTTAACATTGATTCCGACATGCGAGAAATTTGGTGTTTGGATATTGCTGCATAGTTTTGAACACTTAACACGTGTTTAATTATGTAAAGCCAATGTCGGTTTAAAGGACATTGTTTAGTTATATTACTTTATGTTATTTATATTGTGGTCGGTGATATTACTCAATAGTCAATTATACTAGTCAGGTTGTTTTCTCAGACAGTGGGCTGTAGGCAAGTCCATATGTCTACGCAAGAAATTAAATTACAATCAAGTTTTGGCTAGACTACTACACCCTTAATTATTTAAAACCTTCCAGAGTACCAGAGTATTTTTTTTTGACATTCGACCGTGACGCGTTTTCTAAAATTTTATATGGGATTTGTACAGCGCCACCTAGCGATGCTCATGGTCATATGTACAAATTCCATATAAAAATCTTAGTAAACGCGAAACGCGTTGACGGTCGGATGTGAAAAAAACCCGCACTCGGCACTTAGACATTAATAGCTAGTCACATAATTAATTAAGTCTCTAGCTACAAGACTGCTGCAGCAAAATATCGCCTTTATCCAATACTTAATTTAGTATTTGTGACGTAACTAGCGAAATAGCGTAGCTTAGGCAGTGCAGTGTCTTCCTGTCTATTGAGTTTTAACAGTTTTGTATTCTTCAGTGATCGTGGTAGATTTTTTTAATAAATTATAAATTTAAATATAATAAATTTAAAATTTCACAATTAGGGATACATATGGATACTCAGCTCGTTTAGTTTACTATTACAGTTTCATATCATAGATGGCGTAAGTAGTACAATAATAATTTGTCTTATGTTGCCATTTTACTTTTAAATACACATACACTCAATTTGTATGCAAAAGCCCAAACCTAAAGATCAATTTTATAACAAACAAAAAGAAATCTGCTCTTTTTGAAAGTGGGATAAAAATAAGTTTTTTTTTATTCCATCTATTAGTAATAGTTTGATATGATATACGGTATATAATATATTATTATGTACTCTGTGGTACTAGGCAGTGTTTAGCGGGAATAGTAATATGATATGTGTTATCTAAGTACTAGGAACTGCGCACAGGAAATATTCTAGACCTTTGATCTTTGATCTAAATAGTAACGGCTTGTCTACATTTATAACAGCAATAATTAAATACAAACTAGATTATATTTTATACTAGTTAATAATATTTAATAAAGAGTCGTGGTGTACGAGGTGAGGGCGTACAAACAGGGCGATAAACGGACAGACAACTTTTTTTTGACATTTTGTGTTCTAACAGCAACCTAAGTTGTTTCCTAAGATTAGTTTGTAAAAATATTAATAAGTACAATTGTACAGACACTCTTACTCCCTATACGTATAAAAGATTCATTAAATTTTTAGCATATGTAAAGAATTCTATATATAATTTAAAAAATTCAAGCGAATTAAAGTAAACGATACATTTTTTTAAATGTTTTTGAGCAGCGCTGTGAAGGACGTTACATCTTGATATTTTAAGGCTGAAAAAAAACTGATTGGACGTGGCTCATACAAAAACGTCCTCGGCTGACAGCCCACACTAAAAGTCCGCGACTTACGCCTTATAGTTTGGACGCTTCAGTGTACAATTATTATCTAGATCGCGGCTGTCAGACGCGTCCTTAAGTCGCGTCCGATCAGTATGTTTTCTGCTTAATTCTAGAAAAATTAAAACAGTGCATTGAAAGTTTTTTTTTCTTATGTATCAAATAACTAATGAGGTTTTATTTTTAATTTTTACCCGCAACGTTGTAACTTTTAGTACGAAACGATTTGCCGTTTGTAAGCCGTTTGTAAAATGGCTCTGTATGACATAGGCTGAGGTTTCATTTTTCTCTTCGTTACTACAGATCGGCGACGACATGGATGTCGCTAGAAAATAAAACCTATACCCTAGATCACAAAGTTGCATTTCATCGGTCTAAAATAATCTTGTGAGGGTGACGCCACGCGGTGGACAAACGTCCAAAGATTACAACAACGTCTGCTTAAGTTTTTAAAAATAATGTATATTTTAGAATTCTAATGGTGTACTGCTTGGAACAGATAAAATTCTTTTTTCCTCTTAACTGTTAAGATGAAATTTCCACGAAGCAGTAACGAATGTTGTGCAGTAAGATAACCGAGTTTTAAAGTGCATTAAATAGTGAGATATTTATGACAAATGGAATATGGCAGAAAATAACATTTGGTATATTAGTCTTGAAGAAATGGGTAGAGATGGAATCATAAAATAAGTAGTAAACAAATATGACGTCATTAATGTAAACGGTATCAAGTAGGTTGATCCCATGTAAATTCATAGTATAATTTACTTTAGATAACTATTTTTTTTATGTTGTTACTTTTTTTTATCGGTTTTGTTATACACAATATCGGATTCAGCTGTAAAATCTAGAGGCTAAATTATATGTTTTTTACCGTTTTATAATAGTCTGTGAATGTGTAACATTTTATAGTGGCAGAATAAACGTTGATTATTATAATTTAAGATATGATGGTAAACGAATAGAAATTTTAGAATTAGTTAGTCTAGTTATGAGGCACTTGAGGTCGCCCTGTGGTCGAAATTCGACAATAAATATTTAAATACATCGTGTAGATGAGATTTAAAAAAACTATAATCAATCTAGCCCATTATCTTTTACTTCAACCATAGACAAAAGAGTATTTCGTGTATGATCATCGTGTCATTCTTGTTGTAGTTGTCTAAATATTGCAGTGAGCGTAGCGTTTTATTAATTAGAAATATGCAATATTCAAGGATATTCTAAAATAATATTCAACAAAAAAATAATATCAACAACGCGTCTTTGAAAAAAGGGGTACAAAGTTTTCCGCTCCCGTATTAATATATATATATTATAACAATAATCTTCGTAAGAAATCATTATTGATCATTAGCTTGTGTTTCCATAAATCAATCACTAATCAATCATAATCAATGATCAATAATGATTTTTTACGAACATGGACGAAGGACCATTCCTTCGCATAATAACTCTCCTATTCAAATTATTTTCTTTTCTTTCTAATTCTTTATTAATACAAACATAATATTATACAATAGTACAAGTTAATAGTGCACATCACGTCGTATGCCAAATCTAAGTCGGCCCGACTCTACGTGTTTACGTTTTAGGTAATACGAGGTACATACAGAAGTATTTGGGTGTGGAACCAATGAGATCAGACCTGATTTCATATTGACATTTACACATAAATTAAATATAGCACTATATTAGTTGGATGTCGTAAGAATTTTGGAACATATGTTACTAAACATAAGGAAAAATGTCAAAAATCTAAAATGAAATTCCTATTTTTAATATATTTTAATGTTAAATTAAGAATAACACTGAAGGATGTGTCTATATGTAATATTTTCGTTTGCTAGAAGTGTTTTACAAAGAAATTAGCATATTTTTCTTACTTTCAGTGAACTTAACCTTCAAGAATCAATATTTCACCCGCATATTTCCAACTTAATGACTAATTTAATGAAATTTTCGGTGAAAGGCAAATACGTGGAAAGGAAAAAAACTGACTTTTCTATTTTTGTTTCTGTGCTCTATAATAATATTGTTTCTTGAAAAAAGAAGATTATTTTTTTAATTAGGGTTTTGCCTTTATTGCCAATTGACACTTGTATCGTCAGAGAGTCATTGTAAGTGCGTTGCCAGCCTTTTTATGAAGTAACCAGTTGATGCCCGCAACTTCGTTCCGCGAAAATTTGTATATCACGAGAACCGTACATTTTCCCGGGATAAAAAGTATCCTATGTGTTGCCTAGACTTAATAAATATTAAATAAGAAAGATTTCTTCGAATCCATTCTGTATTGTCGGAGATTAGTGCGTACAAAAAAATTAACAAACAACTTTTTTTATAGATTTGTGTTCCTAAGCCCGCCAGGCTTAGGAACAGTAATAGCATTGATTATAGTTTGTACAAATATTGATTGTACAGACACGCCAAATTTACTGTTTTATTATATGTATAATACAGGCTACGGAACAGAATGGGAATAAGGTAAACTCACGCACTCGAAACAGGGTAGCGCTATTTCACGTCGGCTTTCAATACCATGACAAGAAAATACCATGGCCACGGTATTTTCTTGTCAAGCCGGCCCATACATGCCGAAGTATAGTTCTCCCACGCTATAAATTGTTTAATTTCACGAGTAACGGCCACTCCGTTCTCGAAATTAAACACGACTATTAAATACGAACAATTTGTTTTGCAAATAAAACGCTTGTCATTAAACTTGATATCTCTGAACATTAAACGCAAACAAAAGTTGTTACTTTTGTCATTTATGATCCTAAATTAGGTTGACGGCTTAAAAATTTTTTGTAGAATAGAATAGTATAGTTTGTAAAACCTTTCGATCAAATATTATAAAGATTCAGAGGTCCGAGACCGGGATTTTAACTTTTGTGCGATTGTGAGCTTTTTACATTATTAAGTTAAATTTTAATTTTTTAATATACTTCATCATTTAAGTTGTTTTGTGTCAGATAGTCTTGATGCCATTGTTTTATTCAATTTTAAAGGAATCTGTGCATCTTATTAAGATTTCATCGAAGGTAAAATTACATTTTATGAAAAATTAAGATTTAAGATTAAAAAATTACTTTAGTATTCAATATTCTTTATAATGGTACGGCCATTTTGCGATTGGAAGAACAAATTTTGAAATTTACAACAATAAGGTCTATTTTACTATTTCCGTATGTATCGGATAGGATTCTATACCCAACTTGTTTGACAGATTCTCCATAATTCACCTGACAGATAAGTTGTGGACAACCTATACGACACTTATGATTAAGTGGTAAACCAGGCCAGAAGCAACTTAAAACTATATGAAAAACATCACGTTTCAAAATTTTAAAACCGCTGCCACAAAAGAGGTTGTAATACGGGCGTGCTCGACCTTTTTCGTAATATTATGACAACCTCTTTTCTACGTATCGATAATTTTCATAATCTCGACAACCGGTTACTGGTGGCCGGTTACGGGTTGTGTTGAGGTTGTAGACAGCGCGACGTTATCACTTCACAGGCTAATGTTGTATACATATACAATTATCTATATGTTGGGCTATGCGTTAGTTATGCATCCATCATAGTTATATGTTCCCTAACCTTTATTAGTTACATTCATCATATTACATATCCCTGGATTCGTTTGTATATTGGGCTATACATAAGTTATACAATTGCTTAGTTATTAGCATCTTATCATATATATTAGCTGCCTTTTACTCCACAAACATAAATCTTAAAGGACTGGTTCGGTTTCGTTATAAAAAGTTGTATTAATTTCTTTATTTAAATTTTTGATGTAATATGTATGAATACTTTCATAATTTTTGTACGTGACACTTATAATATTAGATAATAAATATATCGTGTTATGTGTATCGTTTTACGTAATGTGCATATTATATTAATAGAAAATAAAATATAAGAATGATAGTAAATTATCATTATAAACAGAGATTCTCCTTCGAAGGACCAACATAAATATCTTATCAGGGTACACTTGTTGGGTTTTCCAACTACGGCATTTAAGTGAACTTTTTGCTCACATAGTAATAGCAACCTACTTGAACAACAAAGAATATAAATCAGATATTCCGATGTGAGTAACTGTAATTAAAGCTTTTCCTTTTTGTGGGACGAAATATAACTGTATACGTTACATTGCGGAACATCACAATACACGGCACTCGATTAAAACCTTTGCACTTATTTGTGTGATTGTAAAAAAAGTAACTGTCACGTTTGACAGCTGTCAGCGGTGGCGGGAACGCGCGGCGCTCGCGACGGCCGGCCGAATACTGCCCGCGATTGTTTACCGCACCCGAGACGCCGGCAAAGAGCGGTTAGGGGACAGGTGTAACACCTGCTGTGATGGCGGATGAGGCATGACATTGTCTCTGAGAGACGTTTGGCTGAAAACCTAAGAATTATTGTAAAAGTTGACGAAATATTCATGCACATTAATATATAGAGCAAAACTTTTTGGGATCGAAACGTAATCCAGCCTCTACATAATCTGCTACGATCGTTGATCAACAGCACGATCATAGTACTTTGTCAACAGTTGTAGATGTACTATAATTGAAAATGCTCACTTTATATCGCCTGTAACCGATTATTGAAAAGAGATATTACATCTTGCTTAGATGTAATAGCCAAAATGATCTTAAGAAGACGTATATGTGTGTACGTTAAAGACAATAAAATAATTATATTAAAATTAATTTGTTTTTTAAGTTTATTCATGTTACGTATGTTTTTAGCTGCAGTAAGGTTTATATTTTCTGTATTTTTTTCCTAACAGATCGGCAGGGTTATTATGTAAAAATAGCGATCAACAAACAACAGTGATATCGATAGGTAAACTGTATTTTCCATACAAATCGCTGAATCGTAAGTATCAATATCCGGAAACGAAACGGAACATTGTGACTAGATCGCTATCTATTGTTACATGATATGAATTAGACATTTTGGAGCAATAATTGCGCAATCATCGCGAGATACATGATAGCCCTGCTAGTATACCTTACTGTGTATTAAAACAAAGCGTTAGTAAGCAGAAAAAATAGTACCCACTATGCAGGCATCGTGGATCCTATTATAATAGCTTAGTAGTAGCATAAAGTCACCTGAATAATAAACAAAAACTAATTTAGAAACCAGTGAAAAAAATAACTAAGGTATGTTACAATAGCTGTAAAACCTACAAAAATATTTCACCTACATTTTTCTTTTTTTAGTAGTCTTAGGTATAAAACTTTTTGCCTCTCTGTATCAAAAGCTGTTCTTAGTGAGCAGTAGCGCGAAGGCACGCGGCCGCGCGTCGGGCATTCCGCACTAAATCGCCCGCTGGAGAAAGTAAACTCTACTAATATGGAGGCTTCTTCTCAGCAACGACAAGGGAAACTCAACTATAACGTGTCTTTATAAAGTCGAAAATTTATTGCCTATGTAAGCATAGATCGCGTACAGCCTTATTATATTGCTACATGAAAATTGACTCTAAGATGTAGTAATAAAGTTAAAAATCAAATAACGATTGATTTTGAAGAACGCGTATAGCCTAAGGAAATATGAATGGGAGGTTTTATTTGTTTTGTACATTAGAATAGGGTCTTGAACTCTAGATGGTGGATGGCAAGTGGCATATAATTATATGTCAGCTATAAAGTTGCATACGCTGTTATTGGCATAACATATGAGGTACGAAAGAATTTGGCGAATTATTGCAATTTAAAAAAATATTACAATTTTTCTTTTCTTATCCCCTTAATGATCATCATAGCGATTATAAGCGCATATTGATTTTAAAAATAGTAACAGATATATTATCTATTATGTAAAAGTAAATCGGATTTTCCTTCCTGACGAACTTCCTTCAGAACTCAGGAAACGATTTCGGCAGTTTTGCATTCGTTAGAAAGATCTCGGGCTCCGTGAGGTTAATAGCAAAGAAAATTCCTGAAACATTTCATGAGAAATGCAGGAAAAGAGGGAAAATTATTTTACACATAGAGCGCCATCTCTGATACCTGGCATGTACTACAACGGCGCTAGCTACTCATTGTACTCTGTTCAATTAATTTCTCATATTTGAGTTTAAAAAGTTTATTGAAGGTTCTGTTCAGAGAGCACTAGGTGTAATAAACATTTAGTTTTGTTATAGAAAATTACTATTCTCATCTTTGTTACCACTCGGACGGAGTCGCGGGTAACAGCTAGTCTATCAATATATGTAGAAAGTTTTATACCTAAGACATGAGAGAAATGTTTTTTTAGGTTTTAATAATATAATATGCAGTTTTTATGTGCGTGCGTGTGCTGAATTGATTTTTTGTGTTTGTTTTAGGGACTGAGAAAAGTTTAGATTCACAAACCAAGACCGTCAGGATCTGTTGGGACCGCTTGTAGTATTTTAAAAAAGTATCGGACTCGCCTGACGTTGTTCTGCCGGGCTAATTTGTCCAGTCGTTAGGGAGAAGTTTAGCGACAAAGCACGCGCAGGTGAATATTTCTCACCGAGTAGAGAGGTGCTCTCGGACGATTACTACGTAAATAACTTATTTTTTACAAAAGTGACAGTGTTGCACCGGGGATGCGATATACTAAGATATAATTGTTGTTGTTTTAAAGATAGTTTCGACGTAATATTTTAATCCGCCCAGCGAAATTGATGACGTTAAGTAAAAGACATCAACGAGCACGATGCTTAAAACAATCCACAATACTATAAATTATAATTATATAATATTATTATCTTATTTTAGTACAACAATTCAAAATATTATTATCTTTGTAATATAAAATAAGATAATCGATAATCTAATAAATAATCATCTCTAATGATCTTATATAATGGTTACATCCAAAACTATTAGATGCATCTCTCCCCAAGCGATATTTAATTTTTACATTTAAAACCGAGGTGGAAAAGATTCAACTATATATTAATTTTTTTTTTATTATTATAACTTAAATATTAACAGTACTATTATAACTTAAACCTATAGAACTTAATAATACAATATACACATACACACATTCATGAATTTGCTATTTAGTTTAATTAAGGCGTTTTAGAATAATATTTCACTAACAAACTAGACAAGTGACAACTAAGTCCAAAAGCGGCCTATGTTTACTCTCAATCTTCTCAACTAAGTCACACACTCGACGTCACATA
>JAOTAV010023817.1:1329-22146 GCA_026546445.1 Cyclargus thomasi
TTCTTCTGGATTCCATCTACAAAATTGGAATGACATATTTATCGCCTCCTCCCGTTATACCAGAGCTAAAATAAGTCTAGCAGACTTTAAAAATCAGGAAACGTAACACGGTTGAAAAAATCTTTATTTTAGGAAAAATATCAAATCCGAATTCTGAAGGTCGTTCTTCACAATGGGCTAAGATGGCAAAGTAGTTGACATTTGGCGAGCTCAAGTACATTATATGCTCATTGCGGTGGGAGAGCCATGCTTCGGCATAAATGGGCCGGCTCGACCGGGGTGATACCACGTATTTACAGAAAACTGGCGTGAAACGGCGTTGTGCTGTGTTGCGTTCAGTGAGTGAGTTTACCAGTAGCCCAATTTCCCTAATCCCCCTATCTCTATTCCCATTCCCTCACAAAGACCGGCAACGTACTTGCGACTCTTCGAGTGTCACGAGTGTCCATGGGCGACGGCAGTTGCTTTCCGTCAGGTAGCCCGTCTGCTCGCTTGCCTCCTGAATATCATAAGAAAAACGGCTGTCCTATAACTTTTTTAAGGAATTCGAAAAAAATTGCAAACTTATGACGTCACATTAGGGAGGGTGGAGATGTAACGTCATTTCGTGACGGTGTCATGAAATTCTTGTAACAAACTCTTAGGCCCGGTTTACATTTAATTAAGTACAGTAGCGAGTTAACAGAACTGTCAGCTAAAAATTAAGTAGTAAGTTTTAAGTGACGTTCAAACATAGGCGAGTTACGTAATATCCCATAAATCTATATATAAATCTCCATAAATCGCTCAATTACTGCTTACAAACTAATTACATTTAATATTTTACTTAGCTAAATACCTATTGTATTAAAATTTTAGATAAATATTATAATATGAACTGTACTAAACTCAAATGTCTACACGCTGGTGAGTTAAGTTGGCGGGGTGCAGGAGACGCGAGAAAGGTACCAATTCGCACTTCGAGTTAAGTGAAAAGATAGGTTCGCGTTCTATTTAAGCCAACTTAATTAACGACTTACAACTTAACTCGATTTTACTGTTCAAACGCCAAAAATGACTAAACTCGCCGATAACGCAAGTTAACTCGCAACTTAACTAAATTAAGTGTAAATCGGTCATTACTGGTGATTGTTTACAACGTGTTTAAAGAAGCACATGTCGGATGATTGTCAGACACTATGTGCAGTTATGTGCACGTAAACACGGTCGCCCTTGACGATGCATAAGGCATTAACTGTGCATGCACCTAAACGTGCAAATATACCCAGTGCTCACACGTGTATGTCATTTACAATATACAGGGTGTAAGGAAAGTAAGTGATTAACCTTTAGGGTTCTAAATATTTACATAGAGTTCACTGCAAAAGTAGCAGGGCTGAAAGCGTAAAAGATTTATGATTTGTATGGACAAGCGCCCTTACGGCATGAGTTATCTGATACAAAGCACAAAATTTTTTTTTCGCTTTCAGCGCTGCTGCTTTTCCAGAAAACTCTATATATGAGATACATACGAACCCTAAAGTTACTTTTTTTATTATGCCCTGTATTTATAGACTATAATATAGACTAGCTTTTTTTTTAAGAAGTGTTTTCTATAAGTTTCATCCCCTTAAAAGTTAAATTTATCAAAATCCTTTCTTCATGATCAAAATAGCGATCAGCGGAGACAAAAGAATTATCATCTTACCCCCTTACTCATAAAAATATTTAAGCCATTTTTAACTAACTTCTGTCGTGTGACGTTTTCAATATTTCAAAAAAAGGGACAGCGAACCTCGATTACCTAAACATAGCTTCAATATTTTTATTAATAAGGGGGTAAAACATTACCCATGATCAACCATCACAAGACAACATTTTCACTTATGATAGTCACGACAAGAATTCATTCTACTGTTAAAACGATATCAATAACAGAAATCATTTCAGCATTCTAAAGAAAACCTTCAGGATATAAATAAAGACTAAAGACCAAACGTTCTTTCAGTAAATCGGCTATTAAAAGAAGCCGGTGGCCAAATCTCGGCGCATTTTATTAGATCACGCTAATATGGCAGAACAAGGTTCCTCACAAAGTTTTATACGCGCCGCCTTGTACACACGATACGACGCAGATATCGTTACGATATGAGATCGCGGCACTGTTACGAGTTACGACGCCTGGCAAAAAGAGGATCACACTTTAGTGCATTCAGTGTTTTATCTTTTAGAGTTTATTTTTTCTTTGAAATATCGTCTTTGGAAATTTCGTGTGTTATTGATAAATCGACTTATTTAAGTATAGAACTTTTTTATAATAATGAAATGAGCCTTCATTTGCTTCTTTCACGTTATGTCATAGACATGAATTTTAAACACGCATAGACGTGGAAGAAGCAAACAACAACCTACATGTAAATACTATTTTTTTCCTATAAAATTTTGATTAAGTCTTGTAATTTAGCGATTTAATTAGATAATTAAATCGCTAAATTACAAGACTTAAGCTAAGCTAGATAGCTTGTCTACCTAGCTATTCATTAAATCTACATTGTTTTAATTTCAAATCGTTTTTCCGATCCAAAAGTGTCCGTTTACGTAAAAGTCCGTCAGTTTTTAAAATATTAATTACCCGCTTCTTCAACTTGTTTTTAAATATAAGACGCTTAAAGAAGTTATTGAAAAACAGGTAAGTTCACACCCACCGAATTAAATTCACCACGATATCGTATCGTACGATATCGAACCGTAATCCAGTGATATTTGCTGAGGCAATGTTGTTTAAGGTCAAACCTTTTAGTAACTTTGACTCATTCGACCAATACAGAGCAGTTACCGAAAATAAATTCGCTCTTAGCATCGAGAACATTTTTATGGCAACGGGCAAGATTAGAATCTTTGCGATATCGGACGTCACTTGTTCGATTGTTCCGATGAGATGGGAGATTTCAGGATATATCGGAATTGCTAATTACCTTATTGGGCAATGTAGGCTGATATACTACGGCGACCTTTGTTGCTCAGTTGGTAAGCGCAAGTCAGGGGTCGCGGGTTCGAATCCCGCCGATGGAACAAAAAGTTGTTCAATGTTCCTCGGTCTTGGATGCGTATTAAATATATTTCCGTTGTCTGGTACCTGTAACACAAGTCCCTCGGGTACTTAGCACAGGGCCTACAGGGACTGACGTGGTGTGAAGCGTCCATAGATATTATTATATTATATTATATCGGATTAGGAAAACAACATAAACAAGATGTTACTTTTTTACTTTTACTCTTCAAAACTTTGGACTTTTAAGTACTGATGACGAATTCAAGTTCCGTCGCGCCCTAACTTGTTTTTTTCCGGAATAAAAAGTATCTATCTCGTTTTATTTTCTAGGCATTTAGGTCTAGTGGTTTAAGCGTGAAAGTATAACACACAGACATACTGAGTTACTTTTGCATTTTTAATATTAGTATAGAAGTAGTGTACACCACATTAATTAAATTCACAACGTATTTTATCGGTGTACTTAAAAATTAATTGAATTTTAAAACAAGTATTAAGAGTCTAATTTAAAAGTTTGAATTGTCAAAGAATATGTCTTGACATCGTCATCATTCACATGATGATGAGACAAACCAAGTATAATAATACTAAACGGAAGCCGCAGTTTTAATCGTTGTTGATTTATTAAAAAAAAGCAACACGTAGGTATCTCAAATAAAATATGATCTCAATAAAAATAATCATCTGACTCACCGGTAGTTGTAATTAGAGGAAATGACTTCTACAAGGTCACCCACCAGTTCACCTACAGCGAATGTACACATTACTTCATTCCTGAGCATTAAAAAAATATTAAAAAGTAACGTCCTTTTTGGTAAATGCTAAAGAATATTTCTGTAAAGGGGAACTGACTTCAAGCCATACAACGATATGCCATAAAGGTAGAGTAAGTTCATTGTAATTCCTGTTAAAGCTACCTGTGACCAAAGAACTGATATTAGGAATAACATGGCTCTTAGAGTTCAGGAGTCAGAAAGGTCTAATAAATTAACAACCCGAAAACCCATCATACATATAAATACGCGACAGGAAAACTTTGTACCCCTTTTTACGAAAGACGTAAAATCATTAAATTTTAACTCTGTTATAATCGATATTGAGGAGGAGCGTGGAATACCGATTTTTTAAAATATGCTTTTATCTTGCATATTTTTCATGAATAAAACGCTACGCACACTATCATATCTTGACATGAGACGATAAAAATCATACACTAAATACTCTTTAGTTTATGGTTGAAGTCTGTGATTTCTTTTAAATATAACTTAATGGTCTGGTAACGAGACCTTTGTTTTCAAATGTTTTGTTTTGTTTTGTCCTTTGATGTCAAATTGAAGTCTGTGATTGAACTGAGAATAGATATAGATCTCTTTATAACTCCTCTACACGATGGATTGAAATATTTGTGGTCGAATTTCGACAACAGGGCGACATCTAGTCAAATATAAAACTAGCATTAATTCCATATAAGGTCAGAATTTTAAAGAACAGATGATCCGGACAAGGAATATACGGCACTACAAGAAAAGGCTTCGTTCTCTCTTGAAGTTCCCTTCTCAATGAACAGACAATTTATCACGTATGTCATACTCGCGTTAACCGTTTACAGTACCATCATTGTAGTACCTGTTCATGATCTCACTATGTTAATTGACTCGACTGACGTTTTACGTAATCTATTATTGAATCTGTATTACGCACAATTTTATCGATTCTATCTTTAACGTTACTATTGTGTGTCCTTGGAACTATAGAATGTGGGTTATCCTGTCAATTTCTTTATAGACTACTCATGGTTTCAGATACGTATTTTAGGGCTGGTGAATGTTTTCAGTCTCGTTTTGTTTGTCTTCTGTAAAACCCAGGAACTAAAAGACCTTTGACTAATTTTTTCTTAGCAAATACTCACTCTTATAATGAACAGCATAAGTGTTACTATAACATTAATCTAATATATAAAATTCTCGTGTCACAGTTTTCGTCGCCATACTCCTCGGAAACGGCTTGACCGATTTTGATGAATTTTGTGCTTATCCGGTATCTATGAGAATCGGCCAACCCTCGAAATTATTTATATGACAAAACAACGTTTGCCGGGTCAGCTAGTAGAGTGATAAAATTCTTAATTTTTTTTTAACAAAATGTTTCGATAACTTTTTATTTTTTTATTCTTTTTATACAAGATCTTCATTCTGGGAATCTAGTCTCGGAGTCTCAAAGGCCGTATCATCAACAGAATAAAAAAAAACAATCACCAAAGACGTCTAAACGCTTTTTGAAAAAACATTAAACGGAATCCTCGATTCAGTACAGTTACATTTCTTAACTGCATTTATAAATAGTGGCGCTTAGTTTGACCTAATGTGTGCCAAGGTCTGTTTATTAAATTAACCTACTTGTAACGTGTCATTCCTACGGACTGCGGATAAACACCGGTATAGTTTTTCTAGTATTCAATTATGTTTAGAATAAACTAAATTGATTTACTGCTACTAGTAATAGAAAGGTCTTATCTGAGGATCGATTCGAATTTGTATATGTATTTTTTGTCAATTTTAGCCAGCTCAAGGAAAATGTTAAAATTTCTCAATTCCCTTCGTTCCAGATAACCGTTCGTAGGAGAAGAATGGAACCATCTCTAAACCAAAATCCAGGTATCATACAGGAAGGCTTCAGCCTAAAATCGACTGGTGACCTCAACTTTTATTGGACATCTGACAATGGTGAAACAAAATATGGTCATATATGCGTCAGCCAGCCAATATTATATAACCGCGAGCCACGGTCACTCTTTATGACCAGGTGACGTTAGCCGGAATACAACCTTCACTTGTCATCATTATCTTTATTGTTCAAATATTTAAATACCTAACGACCCAGCTCTGATGGGTATCGAATTTGATGGGGTAGCTATTAGTTGGGTTTGGTGGAATCTATGTTGCTACTTACAAAAATATCAGGACCGCTAGAGCCTAATAAAACTGAAAGTTTCATTAGACTCGAACTGGTAAACCTACAATTGAAAGAAGGCTAAAAAAATTACATTAATAAGTCGTTAGAATTTTTTAGTTACTTTAGTTTTAGTGCCAAGCTCAATACTCATTTCCTTGAATAAAATTATCCTTTTTGAGTTATTTTTTAATAAAATTTTAGAAATTTTTGCTCTTTTGATTGCTAATTTAAAATCATGAACCACACTGTTAAATAGATAAATTCCATTAAAAACCTTCAGAAACCAAGAGCAGATTGCTTTAAAATTTAATACAATGTTTTAAGAATCTTTTCCCCATGAAACTTGTCTTACTTTGTGGATTTCAAGAATGTCAACTCCCACGCCCTTATAAAGGCTCCACCCTCGGAAAAATACCTTTGAATAAATGACGACTATTTTTGTCTTGTTCTTCAATTTTACGTGACACTGATTATTATTATTCTTTCGTTATATTTATAAATATGCGAAGATCTTTAATTTTACTAACAATTTTATTTACCTCTGGTTTCTTAACTGTTTCGAGTAGGTTTATACGCATAACATTATTTTATTACTTCAGTGTAACAGTATAAACAGTCTTTAGAACAATGATTAACCGTATAGCATTAAATTCAAATTGTTCGTAATTGCACATTAGCATGTCTGGATGGAAAATTAGAATAATCCGACAAAATCTAAAACAATGTCACACCGAGATTGTATCGTTCGCAACGGAGCGTGCTGTCTGCGATTTACATTTACAAATTATTGGGCGATTTGGCATCATCAAACTTTGGCAGTGGCAGACCAACTTGAATCGCGTGCGCGTTTGGCGACATTTTTGTTGTACAGACTTTCTCGGAATATATCATGACTGTACTGGGCTACCGAAAGTTTTTCCCAAAAATTCCGGGGTCGGTGCATTTTTCAGGACAACAGTATTCTGTCTCCATTCACAGATTTCAGCAAAATTTGACGGACAGACAGTTTACTATTTAACTGAAATATCCACTGCTTTAGCTTTTTTAATTATCACCGCAGAGGTAAAATTTGAAACATTTCACAGGGTGGGATATATTGCATATTGAGTGTAAGACGATCTGCTTGTCTGTCTTGCAACGCAAAGTTATTATTGATTTGACCTGCATGTTGATGGATCACTGACGGTCGACGGAAGCCTTTTGTGTGAGAATTTTGTATTCCACTTTGCGATGCATCTCAAGAAAACCTAGAGCTAAAAAGTCTGCGTGAGGACTGGGAAAAGAACTATGGATTAACTACCTTTAAACATAAGTCATTGTTAAAGCAAGTCTGAGCGTTTTGTGGCATAGTCCACTTTTCAGATGATAGACGAAAGAATTTAGGAGCATATTCGTCTATAGCCTATCCACCATCATTGTTATCGATCGTGAACCAACTCGAATTTAAGGGCTCGAATCGAGTTTTATGTATATTTTAATGATGCATTAAAAATCCACATCCATCCCGTGCGGTGCTTGCGAAACATACATAAACAGTAAACACACATGTAGGTCGGTGAGTACACCGCTAATCATAACCAGAATTTATGTAAAGCATTGTTTATATAAACACCGGCGTCCTTGACGAAATCAGAAACATCGCAGTTTACCGACGAACTTCGATGTTAATTGATTTAAAACAAGAAATTAGTGATAAAGTTTTTAAAGTCATTCTAGAAATTGAATGTAGAGAGGTATAAATACAAATAATAGATTATTTTAAATTATTATCTATTATGTGTTTAGTTTTCATCATCCTCTCATATAAGTGATGTCTCTTAATGAAACAATACATTTGGTAACAATTATATATTATACTAGCTTTTGCATGCGCTCGCGTGGAATTCGAGAATTCTTCCAAGAGCAAAATTAGCTTGTGTTACACTCCATCCTTTCGACTAACTCTATGCCAAAAAACAACTCAACTGGTTGTTCCATTTGAGCGTCAAGGAAAGACAAACACACAATGAAATAAACTTTCCCAATTTTTAGAGATTGGGTTTTGCAAAAAGTTCTTACTTAATAAAAATTTGCAAGACGAAGAAACGACCAACGGGGTTGCAACCAATGAAACCAATGCATTTGCTAACATTTTCGATTACATTTACCAAAATACACAAACATTTTTACACCAGCGAAAATATTGAATCGGAATACTCCATTTGAGTGACGCATGATGCATTTTCAGGCATATTTTTACATACATTAACATCATAATTAAGAAATAAAATAAAATTGAATAAGATATAAATTCAAATAAATTATGAAAAAATGCTGAACAAGACGGGGTGAATGTATGAGGTTGCCCTGAGGGCTGCGTCCTACATAACAAGACCTTTACTTGACATAAAAAATTGAGCTAAGAAAATGAGAACCTTCAATTCCAACTTAACTACGAAATTCTATTAAGTTTTTTCGTGTTTTATTGTTAAGTGTTGACCATGAAAAGGGCCTATGGAATCAATTAATCATTTATAACGAGATCTATTCTTATACTCATTATTAAATTAGTGCCTATTCAAGTTTCCTTATTGAGTTTTTTTGATAACTTTGAATTTATTGCCACTGTTTAGGCGTTATTTTTCTTTGGTTTGGTTTAGTACAATTGGGTTTTGAAAAATATTCTTAAAAAACTATCAATTACCAACGTCAATAACTATTCGATGAAAAAAAAAAACAAAAATATTCAAAGTCTAGTGAATTGTAACCGAATGTGGCCCGCACCACAACACAGTTGCGTCGTGTTAATTCTGCGTGTTTCCTAATTAAAATCTAATTACTAATTAGCGAATACTACCATCGTCCGGCGACTTCAAACATTGCAAGCACGACACTGTCTTTTTCTTTTTCACTTTGTCATTTTTCGCTTTCTTGTCGCTGTGTTTTTTGTTAGTTGTGTTTTTCACTACGCCCATTTTGGCGCGAGTTTCGTTTTTCGCGGGTTGAGGCGCGCGCGGACGGTCGTATACTGGTGTGCAGTCGAGGCGGCTGCGTTCGTCGGCGCGGAAGGAAACACTGGCCTGGCAGTCTAGCCTCTAGCGTGCTCCTCCTACGGGAATCAAGGTCGTACGATTGATATTCCGTGGGCGGAAACATTCCAAATACGTATCTCGTTAATATTTTGGGTACGCTTGTCAAATTACTTATACAGTTATTACGTACGTAATATTTTTTATGATATTAAGGGGGCAATCGAACAGACGGGTTACCTGATTGAAAGCAACTGCCGTCGTCGATGGACACTCTGACATCCGAAGAGTCGCAAGTGCGTTGCCGGCCTTTATGAGGGAATAGGAATAGGGGGAATAGGGAAATTGGGCCACCGGTAAACTCACTCACTGAACGAAACACAACACAACGCCGTTGCACGCCGAGGCCGTGGTACCTATCACTCTGGTCGAGCCGGCCCATACCTACGTCCTAAGAAGAACCCGCATGCAAAATTTAAAACACCTAACACTTGCGGTTTCTGAGATTTCGTGATGACCTTTGACCTTTCGCTTTTATATTGAACTTGCCCACGACTACGTCTTCATGTACTTTATAAATGAACAACCAACATAAAAAGAATTTTTGAATTCCGGCCAGTAATTCCTGAGATTAGCGCGTTCAAACAAACAAACTCTTCAGCTTTATGTTATTAACTATATATTGATATCAAATAAACTAGCGCTTCGCTGTCAATCTGTATTCCTTCAAAGTACACTACAGATTTTGATAAAGTTTTTTCACAGAACGGAGTGACAACACACGCGCAATATACGAAGAACTCTACGGCAAAACAAAGTTTGTCGGCCAATTTATATGTCTCCTTTCCTATCTTTTAAGAAAACTTTGCGTTTTCTCTAATTTTGGCAAAAACGTCACCAGCACATTTGGTCCCCCGTTATTGGCAATGACACTCGGCAGTCCGGAGGTAATTATGCGTCACATTAGTGGACGCATAGTGGAAGTATTGTACGGATACAATTGGGGGGAAATGTAGATACAATCGCGTCCATTAGCGGCCGGCCGGGTCACCGCGCAGACAATAGGTTACGTACAAAAACTATTCGTGCTAATATTATGAACTTGCGTGGCGTAAAATCGCGTAAAATCATTTATGTTCCTGTAAACCTCCTTTGGGAACCATTTGCGCTTCGGTTTTAAAACATTTGATTCGTACATAATGACTCTTATTGAAGAAGACATTTAAAATTTGCCATTTTCTTTGTCAGGTGACTTGGTCACTGTGTTAGACAACGGACAGGACTCCTGTGCAACTAAGTTGCCCACGACATTTTTTGCATACGCTGAGTTAAAGGATTGGATTACTTTTGGTCCCAGAATAACATCACGGGGATTAGCCAAGATCTAAACACTTTCGTTTCTTAGTATAATCGCCAAATAAAATATATGGAAATGACATAGGGCGTAGCGAACGCTTATGTCATTCCGTTTTCCGAAAATTGAAGTTTAGATCTTGGCTAATCCCCGTGATGTTATTCTGGGACCAAAAGTAATCCAATCCCTAAACTCAGCGTATGCAAAAAATGTGGACGTTGCCCGCGGGCAACTGGCGAAGTCACCTGACAAAGAAAATGACAAACCTTAAATGTCTTCTTCAATAACAGTGATTATGTACGAAACCAATGTTTTGAACCGAAACGCAAATGGATACCTCTAACAAACAACGCGTTGAAAACAACAAACAAACGCATAAACACTTTCAGTGGATTAACAGAATTAAGAATGAAGGAGCGCTTAAAATTATCCACCAAACTAGTAGAAAGGATGAAGACCTTTCAAATCTGGCAGCAGATCTATAAAAAAAAATTGGGGTCCACAACAAAAAATGTAGACTTGCAGAGTGCGTTTCGTACATTCGAATTTTTCTGATTAGAAATTCTGCTGAATTTTTTTGCTGAATTTTGAAAATTATTGCTGAATTTAATTAAATCAAATTAATTAAATCAAATTTGTATCGTGCAACAACAAATTAAGCAATCTAGAGCCGCAATGGTTAATTTTTCCTATTCTGTGCTTTGAGCATGGATTTTGACACAACTTAGTTCTCAAAAATCTCTATTAGCACTACTAGAGGCTAATAGAACTAGAGGCATGGAATACCAAGCCTCCAGTTGTGAACAGGGAAGGTCCCCCTGACCTTCTATTACGCGTGTCAAACGAACCGTGGACAAACTAGTACCGACATTGCACGAGCTCGAGATAAACAAACAACAGAACATTCGAAGACATAAGTAGAAGAAGCGGGTAACTAACATTTGAAAATCTGCCGGATTATTGCCTAAATGGACGACCAGAAATATGTTTTGAAATTAAAATAAAGTGAAACCGATGTATAAAACACACGGCTTAAATAAAAAATAACATGTTTTTGCTCAAAATATTTATCACAATTTTATCAATCAGTATTAATTATCAATTCAATATCAATTAAAAGAAAAATAAACCCCGAAAAACTCGTAACCTTTTTTCCATTTTTCAAATCCGGGTTTTTAACGATCCCCGGGATTTCGAGTTTCGGGTCAACTCGGTTTCGATGCTTTAATTCGGACAAATCGGACGATTCTGCGCGGGCAAGTGTGCGAGGTTGATGACATTTCATATATCTTTATATATATAATTCTTCTGTGTGTATGTCACTGAACTTCTGTTAAACGACTGGACCGATTTTGATGAAATTTTTTGTGTGTGTTTAAGGCGATCTGAGAATGATTTAGATTCGCAAAATAACTCGGCAGGACATTTTATAGAATTATAAAATTCCTTTCGTTTGCCGCGTTTGGTTCTGATTAATGTGCTTTTACCATTATACCCTCATAACATTTTTAAGAGAAGGCCTAAAAAACTCGTAATAGCAATATTGCAAAGGAATTGCTCTGCAATTTATTTTTGTATATTTTCTTAAAAATTCAATAGTTTTGATAAAATAGCTACTCCAAAATGAATTTAAATTGATTGTGAAATTCTGTTTTGCAAAAGTAGTAGTTATTTGCAAGAGATATTACAAAATTAATTGCTCTTAGCAACATTGCAAAGGGACCTTTTTATAGGGGCAGAAGTTTGTTCATCCATCAGCGCGTTTATTGGTGGCGCACAACATCGGTGGCGTTTGTAATTTTTGGATGGCTGAGCTAATTCTGCAATTCTCGTGTTATTGAATTCTTTGGCTTGTAACAACAAAGAAATGTCCGTTGCCTTACATTCTCCTAGACTCTATCCCAAGATGAGAACTTCTGTTAGTTTTTCTTTTTGAACCGACTTCCGAGGATTTTTAGAACTTTATTTTTTTTAATATTTTTTAGAGAATACAGAAACAGAGAGAAGAAGAAGATCGCAAAGTATATAATCACAAAGATCATAGATATATTTTATGTATAGTAAACTATTGGAAATAAGTATGAAACCCTCGGACAGACCTGCAAATTTAGTTTTTACTTGACAAAAAGAAAGTGAGAACTTCTATATTGAACCAGCCAGATTTCTATGGTTGTCGTTTGTACCAAGACCATAGGATTTCATCTTTCTTTTTTGCTTTATCCGAAGGTATTTTTACCTGTATGACTTCCGAGATTATTACATAATACAAATGCTCATTGCAGTAGGAGAGCCATGCTGCGGCATGAATTGGCCGGCTCGACCGGAGTGATACCACGGCCTCACGGAAAACTGTCGTATAACGGCGTTTTGCTGTGTTTCGTTCAAATATTAGCGATGTAGGGCGACCGGTAAGCTCACCCAAGTTAACCGGTCGCCCAACACCCCTAATCTCCTATCCCTATACCCTCTTAAAGGTTGGGAACGCACTTGCGACTCTTCGGACGTGACGAGTGTCCATGGGCGACGGCAGTTGCTTTCCATCAGATAACACGTCTGCTCGCTTGCCCCCTAAATATCATAAAAAAATATAATAATACTTACACACACATCTGAAAATGTGATATAAATCAGACTATTGGTAAATGTGATATATTTATATGATTTATCGTTGGTGTCGTAATATTTAGCTTTATTAGTACCCTAAAGGGCGCTTACTTTGTTGGCACGACCTTCGGTTGACCTTAGCTGTGATAGACACAGTAGAGCAAGGGAAAAGGGAATTGCTGGTTTATTCTACAAAACTTCATATATTTTGTTGAATACAAGCTGTTGTCCTCGTGAAATCTTAGTTATTCCGTTATACAACATTTTTGCTTACTGCTCGGCTCCTACAATTCGTAGCGTGATGTTATATAGCCTATAGCCTTCCTCGATAAATTGACTCACCAAAACAAAAATATTTTTTCGATTTCGGCCAGTAGTTCCTGAGACTAGCGTGTTGAAACAACTCTTCAATTATTATTACTATAGATTAACACCGTCTGCCTCAAACTTAACGTACAAAATATACTTATGTCTAGAATTAAGGATAGTAAATCCAATATTTTGTTTATTGAGTAACGAATATTGCTATGAAATCCTTTTTACTATTTCGTATTTCGCAGTCGTATTTTGCAGGGCTGTGCAGGCGCAGCCACGAACCAGGCTGAGAACCTCAAGCGGCGCAAATATTACAACCTTAGCGGAGATCTCATGTTTGAACCATTTGGGATGGAAACCTCAGGCACTTGGGGTCTGGGAGTACATAAGCTCTTTAGAGAGATATCTAAAAAGCCACTCGAGACCCCAGAGCCGGGAGCTACCTGGCACAACGGATAGAAATTGCCATCCAACGGGGCAATGCTATTAGTTTGCTTGGTACTCTACCAGTTAGGGACGATATTTTAAAGGTTTTCTTTCTATAGTTTTTATACTTTTAGTTTAAGTTTGTATATTTTATTTTATAATGTTAAGTTGATAATTAAATTTATTATAATTGTAATTTGTAAAGTAAAATGATTAATTATACTATTTCGTATTGGCATTTAGCATTAAATTTGAAAATCGTGTAAAAATTCAAATATTATTGCTAGCTCCTTTAGAAACATGACGTTTTTTCAAAAATGCTAAATCCGTGCTAAGTAAATAAAATTTCTTTTTTTTTCTTCACAATAATAAGAGAAGTCTCGTTGTTTCTATATCTATGGTTGAAGACACGGTTAGGAAGTGACGTAATTTCTATAAGATTCACGAATAATTCTCGACTCTTTGGATGATTTAGAGCATTGGCCTGTAAAGAAAACATGTTTTCACGATCGTCCTCTTTGTGGCGGTCCTTTCAGGCTTCTCCTTTATATACAATTAATAATTTCGGCAAAAAAATCCTGTTTTGTCCTTGTATTTCATTTCGGAAGAAGGCTACCAAGTAAATAAGAAAGCTGTCTATTCCTATTCTGCTTATAAATTCTTGGCGTCATATTTCATACTAATATTATAAATGCGAAAGTTTGTGAGTTTGTTAGTGTGTATGTTTGTGACTTCCTCACACCTGAACGGCTGAATCGAGTTAGTTAAAATTTGGCATGGAGCTAGCCGGTATCCTGGATTAACACATAGACTACTATTCACTTTACGAACCGTGGGTAACACGACTAGTATACTATAAGTACGAATTTCGTTGAATAAATCTTATTTTCGTCCGTGTAACATTTAATTTAGGTTGAAGGCTACTGAGTAAATTAGAAAACTGTGTATTCCTATTTTGGATGTATTTTACTAAGAAAACATCAGCATGTCAGGAGTCCTGAGAATCCTGAGATCATATCGAAGGCTTTATCTACTCCTGACATGCTAATGTTGTCGTCGTAAAATATATTCAAAATGGCAAAAGGCAGGGGGGTTAGCCAAGACATTAACGTTTTCGCTTTTTTATAGAATCGCCAAACAAAAAGTATGGAAATGACATTAGGCGTAATAAACGCTTATTTAATTCCCATACATTTTGTTTGGCGATTCTATAAAGAAGCGAAAACGTTAACATCTTGGCTAACCCACCTGTATTCTAATTTATTTAAGAAATAGACATATAAGAAATTGTATAAATTAAAAATGTACGTACCCGCTTATATGTCAATAATTAGTATTAATAATCCATTGAAATAAATAAATGTACAATAGTAATGCAAAGAAATCAAAGTAAAGAAATGTATTAATGAAAGCTAATTAAAATGATAAAAAGAAAGAATATGGAATAGATAGCATGATATAATGAAAAAAGACATCACAGAAAAGAAACTGATGTATATCTAGAAAGTCGCAAAATTTGCAAAAAAAACATTAAAAAAAATTAAAACCAATAAACAAGTGACCCTTTCCATCGAAAGGGGGAACAGGGCGGGTCTGGAGTGGGACCTTTAAAATAAAAAAAAGTCTAATTTGCTTAGTAGCCTCCTTCTGTTCGTAGTATGTACCTAAATAGTACGACCAACGCCGATTATGTACGCCCATACGGCGGCAGAGATAATGTAACATCTCATAGATCTAGTAAATCCTTCGAAGTTTACAAAAATTCAAGTGTCAATAAAAAAATAATAAGAAGGTTAGATTTTACAAACTTCACATTGTTCTGTTTATAAACAGAAGCGAGTGTTACTCGACTTTATTTTTAAATAGTATAGTCGTAAAGCGGAGAGATTTTGGCAGTGGATCGCCATAAAACTACAAATGTTTGTGTAATGTACAATGATTGTCTGCTTGTCGTATATAGTCTGACTACTATAAGTTGAACCTACAAAAATCCTTCCAAATTCAAATATTATAGTGGAGAAAATTTTAATCAATTATGAGATCGTGAGACATAAACACGAGTATTTCAAAATAAGTTTATGTAAAAGGTAAAGTGTTATTCTTATTGTGATTTATAGGACTAAGGGCGTGTATCACCGCTTACTGTTATTCAAAGTATGATGTATGTAATTCGAAGTATAATTTATTTGCTATAATCAAAATCGAGGGACAAAATTCTGTTTCTCATTTCTTATTATATGGTATTTTCATTCATCTTTTATAAAAACACTATTTTCATACGTGTCACGTCTTACATAAAAAACCAAAATATCATAAACTCATGTTCAAATATGAAAATGATGAAAGTGTCTAAGATAACGGTAACTATGTTGATAATACGGTTATTTTTCATAAAATATAATAATTGTCTTAAGAATATCGAAAACGATATGTAGAGAACGTGGTAGATAATTTAAAAAAAGCGCCATCTGTATTTGACTTGAGAACCAAACCTAGAGTCTGCTAAAGTTAATTAGGTATTATATGAGGTTATATAAAAGTCAACTAGTAAAAAATAGTGGCGTAAAAGAACCTGACGACCCAAGAGCTCGCGAGCTCTGGGATATTTTATACATTTTGATTAAAAAATCTTAACGGTTTCAATGAAGGAATTTGCAACGGATTCCAGATATACTCACGCCACTGCAGAGAACCATAAATACACGATTTGGAAATGCTAATCTTAAAGTCAGATCTCACGATCATTCGGACGGATGGCACAAATTGTAGAGACATTAATAATAATCGTCGTAGAGCAGCCTACGTTCTGTGCTAGATGATACTATAATATACAATTTCCTTCAGACTTTATAATGTCAAGGACAAACTCGAATAGACTAACCCCCTTATTCATAAAAATATTTTAAAAATGTTTAACTAATCAAGATTCGCAGTCTTTTTGTGGAATAATGAAAACGTCACACGACAGAAAGGGACAGCCCACCTTGATTAGTTAAGCACTGTTTAAATATTTTTATACAAAAGGAGGTTTCCGTTAAAAGAAATAATTACAATATTGAAAGCAAACATTGTTCGTAGGTTAAGTTTAAGAAAATTCAATATTGGCAAAAACGATCCCAAATTACTTGAATACTATAATTTGTGTCTAAATTGAATATATTCAATGAAATTTGGTACCTACTGAATAAAGTAACAAAGTGTTTAGTTCTTATGGTCCTTAGATTAGACCAATAATTGTTGATTAGGACAGACAGGCTGGTGATTTTTTTTATCTATTACCAAAAAAATCAAGTTACTTTGATATATAAATAAAGACAAATTAGTAAAGACAATTTACTTTAATGATATTGTTATATTTATAAAAAACTCTACATGACTTAAAATATTATTACTATGAAACATGCTACTACCGCCATCTACTAGATGTCGTTGGAAACAAAACTTATGAATAGTTCGCTACACAAAGTTTAGATGGCGCTGCACAACCAAGAATGCGAAGCTAATGTTGCGAATTCTCAAATGTAATTATCATGGTATAAATTACTGTTTATCAGAAAATATGCTCAAGGCACAATTTCAAGAGTTTTACCTATTTAGTATACATATGATGTTCCACCTCCGCGTAAAGCTGCCAAGTGACAAAACGGAACATTTTACTAGAAAAAAAGTTTTTTCTGAGATTTTCAAAGTTTCTTCGTAAACATCTAAAAAGGTTTACTTGTTTAAGCTACATCAGTAAACAGGCAAATTCTTACAAAATAGCCCCCTTATTTATTTATAAAAATATCGTGTGACGTTTTCAATATTCCAGAAAGGGACAGCGAACCTTGATTAGATAAACATTGTTTAAATATTTTTATGAATACGGGGGTTAATGGCTATTTTTAAAATAACTTTGTCTACTAGCCTTGTTACAATAATTTAAATGTAGAGCATACTTAAATTTAGCAAAATAGAAATACTATCGGTAGCCCTCAATATTTTTTTTAAACGGGCTTTGGCCCACCGCACGTTCATACCACTGTATCTCCTGTGTCGCCAGAATCGACAGCGGTATCCAACCACGAAAACCCGCAGATATGTTCTCAGGGAGTCCGAGGGACGTGCTAAAGCCTCTCTTTCGCCCACAATAGCCATTTAATAATGGATTAACCTTAATTCAACGAAGAATTTGACAGAATTTAATAATATAATTAATGACTAATTCGGCTTAAGTAACGAGATCTTCATTTAGTAACACGTCATCGCAATTCATATTCGTCTCTGAGTGCGTATTTAGTTTGTTTTTTTTTTTTAACACTTACGGATTTTGTCGCGGAGCACTTTTTTGATTCCCGACGTTTCGGCTGCTTCCCAGCGGCCGTGGTCACGAAATAGAAATCATTATTCCTTTTTTAGTTTAGTAAATTCAATTTCAGGTTAAAACGAGTAAAGAGTTTAGATAATATTATGATATTTAGGTAATACAATAAATCTTTACAGGTATATTTAGAAACGGTAGGTTTGTGAGTAATAAATTATTTATGGCATTTGAAATGCTCTTAAACCTGTTTATTTAGCACCGTGACTGCGTAGTCTGTAGGTTGTTATGAAATTACTAATTCAACAGAAATAACATAACTTTTAGCCCCTTATTCATAAAAATGTTTAAGCAATGTTAAGCTAATCAAGGTTCGCTGTCATATAATATACAAATAGATTTAGGGCCTGTTTCACCGCTTACTGTTAAAGTTTCTGTTAGGCTATCCACAACTTTTTTGACAGATTCTTCATACAAAATCTGTCACATAAAGTTATCTGTCAAATAAATAGACTACCTGTAAGCGGTGAAACAGGCCCTTAATTAATATAACCTGCCATTAGCCAGTTAAAAAAATATTTACTCGCTGATAGCTTATCCAAAATTTATAACAGTGGTTCACGTAATACATTAAAACTTTTGATTTAAAACTTAAAAAATTTGGTAACGTAATGTTGTTCCAAGACTAAAAGTAGCCTATGTTATTCTCCATTCTTTCAACTAAGTGTATGCCTAAAATCAACTCGATTGCTTGCTTTCTCCTTCCTTCACGCCTAAATCAAGTCACCAATTTTTAGCATCGAGTTAGTTGAAAGGTGGTGATTGGTCTTGGGAAAGGATCATGTTCCCGGGGTCTTCTTACAAAAATTTTGCTATTTCTATGCGACTTTCTAATTCTACGAAAGCGAAGCTAGTGACTAATAAATAGAATGACTTTATTCAAAAACTACAAGGCGCGGTTTTATTGCACTTTTAATTTTTTCAAAGTTTTTCATAAAATTGACGTTAACTTAAAAAGTAAGTCTTGATTCTAACGAAACCAGTGTAATAAAGTTAGATATGCCTGATAAATGCATAAATTGAATATATCACATGAATCTAAAGCCATAAATACTAATTTATATTGCAATAAAATCTACAAATTGGTAGCTTCAAAACTTCGATACTATCGATTTCTAAAAATGTTTTCAGAAATTCAATAATCCATGATTAATTTTCAATCTTCCAAAAGACAAACTGGCGTACAATCGTACATATGTGAAGTGTCTTAATTTGTTGGGTTATGTTTAGTGAAAACTGTTTTCCTTTTGCTCAAGTTTGACGGTACGGTTCATTATCCCTCTGTCAAAATTCTATACAAACCACGATTGTCAACAACAAAGTGACAGCACGACACTTTTTACAATTTCTTTTGTATGGAAATGACACATTTTTTGCAGCGGGTTAATGAACCATACCGCCAATCTTGAACGAAAGATAATGCAAAAAATGTCTACACCTCCCTATCCCTATTGGTGTAGTCTTTTCCCTCGTAGAAACGACGGCAACGCACTTGCAGTTGCTTCCGGTAACCCGTTTGCTCGCTTGCCCCCCGAATTTCATAAAAAACTGTATATCATAGCTGTAGTTTTTTTTTAATAATATTTAGGGGGCAAGCGAGCGGACACGGGTTACCTGACCTGATGGAAAGCAACTGCAACAATCACTCCGGTCGAACCGGCCCATTCGTGCCGAAGAATGGCTCGCCCACGGCAAAATGGGGTAATGGAACCCAACCGAACTACTCAGGTCCGTCATCTGTTTGCCCGGGGAGCTCTCGGCGCAGGTTGGCGGCAGGTGAGTCTGTCGCAAAAGGAGAGGTGCCGGAAGCGGCAAGCGCTGCGGTGGATGCGGTAGTATATACCGTCCCCGCGTCCATCGCGTGTAGCGCTGAAGGAGGGCTTGGGGGGGTTTTAGTCGGTAGGTCCGTCATCTGTCCATGAATGAATTTCTCATAGTAGTTATGCTACGTTTTCCATTCGACCTCCACGATTAGGAGTATGTAACGTAACCACGATTAGGAGTACGTAAAGTATACGTAACTTTAATGGTATTATCACTCCCGTTGCTTCCCGTGTGAGTTATATTTATTAGACGACTAGCCGTTATCTGCGACTCCGTCCGCGTGGCTCTTAAAATTTTTCCTTTTTTTTTTACAAACCGCCCCCTAGGACAATTTAGCCGGCCCCCAATAATTTTTACAGACATCAAGAGCGATTTTTATTCACGCACATATTATTCACGCGATTTTTTGTCATATAATTTTTTTGGGATTTTTTTTCTGTCAATACAGATTCTCTCATATCATTAAATGTGTTACATTACAGCTAAGTATGTAAGTGCGAATCGCAGTGTGGACATGATCTAATTAAAAAAAAAAAAACAGCAAGAACCGTAATCAGTATTTTGAAATTACGAACACACACAGTCACAGAACAAGTACATGATGATATATTCCGTGCATTTTTGACTTTATAGCTGTGTTGGAAATATGAAATTGTAAAATATTTAGAATATTTTATTATTTTGAACCCCCCTCCACGCTATGCAACTGACTCGACTCGTAAATTTGAGGTGACCGCTCTAGAGGCGCTGTAAAATTTTTCCATAGTAAAAATTTACGTAGTCCCCTATCGCGTTTCGACAGATAGTTGCTTCAAACTCACGGTAGAGCCACAGCTCACAATACATAATCATATTGAGTCATTTTTTTTTTTTTTTTTTTTGATGCGCAGGGGAAACCCATCATGGGTTCCCCGGGTTGGGTGTGCGCCTCGGAAGGCCGAGA
>JAOTAV010023828.1:0-22143 GCA_026546445.1 Cyclargus thomasi
GTCTGTTTGTTACTTCTTACCAATGTACCCTACATTGGTAAGAAGTAACAAACAGACAGATACGCTTTCGCTTTTATTATATTAGTATGGAAGTATGGATAACGCCCGAAACCTATGAGGATTTGAGAGTATTGACCAGAGCAGGATTTTGCCACGTGAAGTTTTTTGTGGTTTATAGTCAGAACTTGTCTTATAAATGCTTCTAATATATGCCCTTACACGTAAATACTTAATAACCTTACCGTGTAGCGCTTTTATACTCGCATTATTATGTAATAAAACCTGTAAAGCAGTAACACTTAATGTCTGTAGAGCAATTCGTAATATATACGATAAATTCTAAGATACTTAACTATATGCAAGTGAAGTCAAACGGAACGATTAGTTCACAACAAGCGTGACCGGACCAAGATATGTAGAACGTTAGTATCTTTTACAAGGGATCACTTCACATGGTAATTGGTAACAAGCACGGCATAGAGATCGCTCTAAAATGTTCTGATCATGAAATCACATTAACCTGTCGTAATAGTCTAAAATGTGACCATAGAAACTGATTCAAAAACACCTAGGTCTTGTTTTAGACCAGATGATGCCAACAACTCCGCTGCGATAAAAATCCTTTATCGCGCGGGCACCGTATATTTTTCCGGGATGAAAACTATTTTATGTCCTCCCCCGGGTAATCAAAGTATCTGCATACCAAATTTCAGCAAAATCGGTACAGCGGCTTGGGCGTAAGAGACAGACATTTCGCATTTATAATATTATTATTAAGTATGGATATGGATGGATAAATCGTTGTACAATGATGGTCCTAATCACGTATGCCACTATCTTTTTTATACATTAATTTCTCTAATTAGATATAATAAAAATTTCACATACCACGATTGTGACTTCACATTTCTCTTTATAGGTGGTAGGTTCTAAGCTATCTAGATAAATATCGTCGTTGTCTTGCTGAATAAATATATCCAGACTATCAATATCTTCGTCATCCGATCTCATGTTTGCACGCTCTACCATTTCAAATATGTTTATTTTGTTAACACTCTATGTAATATGTATTAGTATTTAGCATTATCAATCATTTTGTCCAGATGTGTAAACATCTCTTCACTTGTCGACCGAAGTTACAAAACTTGTGTTAACACTTGTCCACAGACCACAATTAATCACATTTTGCAAAACGAGGATAAAAACCACAAATCGAACAATCCTTTGCCGGCCGATGAACTCTAGGCATTGTTATTCCCAATCGCTTGGTCTCCGCCACTTTTTATTCTCGTCACGACTGTACATTCTCAGCATTTGCGCATCCTTGTTTAATTTAGTTTTCCAATTTCAAATTCAAGATTAAGTCTGAACAATATTCTATAATATTAGTGCTACCGAAGCACTGTTTGTCAAAGATCGCGACAGAGTAAAGGTTTAGATTTGACTGACTGCGATATTTCACCGTCGTGCCATGGTGGTCTCAAGCGTGACATTTCTTTCAGGGCATTGCTTCGATATTATATAATAGCTCTTTTGTTTGTTTTATAACATAAAACAATGGTGTGCTAAGGTGTAATGTTTGTAAATGTAGAGTGTATTTTAATGCGTATCAAATATGAAGTCTTTCTATCGTCTCTTGACAAAACATTTTCTTAGAAATTGGCAAGCTGTGTGTGTGCAATATTACTTATGCACCTCGCGATCTTTCGTTTCCTTGTATAGTATTGTATAAGACACTCCTCGTTGTCGACAGGCGAACGCTAAACGACAAATTAGATTCCTTTTAAAACGATAAGTATTATTTATTTACCTAACCAAACCACCTAATATTAGAAAAATTATCTTATATTAGGTTAAGATTAAAAAAATTACTTTTTCGTTATATTTAATTTATATTTATTCGTTATATATATTTTACAAAATGTATGATAAAATATCCAAATTAAACGTAAATCTAAAAAAATTGCTATTAGATAATACTTTTCTCGTTTTGTCAACCCTGGCAGTAGAATTATCTATTGAAATGTCAAAAGCGTCTCAAAATGAACAAATTTCTAGTAATTTGCCGTCATTGCGCTCGCATCGTTAGTTAGGGAAGTGTACCGGAATCGAATATTGAAATTTCATAAAGTCTCAACTGCAGATCTCATCGAAGCAAGAAAATACTGAGTCATCAATGACTTGCTCTAGTTCTTTTTTGCGTCACGAAAATGACACAATTTTTATATGTCACATACTACCTCTACGAAGTAGATAATTTCGTTTCAGAGTTTGAACCCTTTCGTAGTTTTAAATTTAATTATACATTGTATTATGGAGTACAGGTTTTTTTTTTTAAATATCACAACCCACCTACCTCAATAAAATGCAAACTGTGACACCATAGCCAGCCAATATTAATCAACATTCCTTAATTGTAGAGTCTGATAGACACATGGCATTATTTTATCGATCCAACAATCCCATCATTCATGTTTAAAAATTCACAATAGAATTAAATAATAATATGTGTTAAAATATTTTTTACAATACATGACGGATTCGAACTCGCAAATTTCATATAAATAAAATAGGCTTAAATGATATAACAAGATGCAAACACAAAAATCTAACCTTTTGTAACCACCGTAACCACATGTTTCGCTCCCAAACGGTGCTAAACCCCAGAAACAGATGATTCACGCCGGAGTCGATGACGGCGTTACCATAGCTTCGAGGCTTCACGCACAACACCAGCTTCTGGGATTTCGGCTGGCACATCTGTATACTGCCGCCGCTTAGCTCTACCACCTCCCACGAGACGCCTAAAAGATTTATTTTTGTGTTAAATCACAGTTATTAGGTACTTATTAAATAGCTAGCTTTTGGCCGCGGCTTCTCTCGCGTGGAATTCGTAAATCGCATTGACTCTCAATGTTTTAAGTAAAATGTAAAATGAAATCGGACCAAAAACGACAGAGTTTATTTTTCGAACATAAACTTCCTTCTTTAAAGTCGATTAAAAAGTAGCCTAAGCTTATCATATTATCCACATCCTAGTGAAAGTCCCGTCAAAATCAGTCCAACTGTTTGAGAGATTAGCCCACACAAACAGACAGACAGACAAAAATTGTAAAAAGAGTTATTTTAGTTTATGCTCCGTGTCTATATTCATATGCAAGTAGTAAGAACTGTTTATTTTAAGGTTACATATGCAAGTAGTAAGAACTGTTTATTTTAATTTTATTTATTTGTATAGATAATAACATAAACAATCAGTAATATGTAGTCAATAATGTTTTAAATGAAAAATAAGGCATCTAAATCAATTATCTGTTAGACAAAACACATAAAATGTCAATGTAAAAGTTAATTTTCCTACCAGCATAAATCGCTAAATAAACGCTACCTCTTTGTGTAAAAATGTAACATACACGATTTAATTAGTACTAGGCCATTATTATGGTGTTGTAAACTTACCATAAGTGTGAAGCTGCGAGCCTATGACGTGCGCGATGCGCGGCTTCCACTGCGGGAACACATGGCCCTTGAGCACGTGAACCGTCCCCGAGTGGCGCAGGCCGCCCGAGCGGCTCGCGGGCCCCGAGCACCAGCGCAGGAAGTGGCGCAACTCCGGATCCACCGCCAGCCGCGACCTTCGAGCCTCCGACCTCCAGCCGCTCGCCGACAGAAATTGCTCCTGAATCCGGAGGGGGAACTCGCTCGAATCCAATCTGCGGTCGTTCTCGCCGCCGATCTGCACCCACAGGGTGAGCTCCTCGCCGAGTCCCAGTTGCCTGTTCACGTCCTCGACGGTCGTGTTCTGAGTGATCTTGACGAGTTTGCTCGGAGCGTCGACGGCGTAAGGTTCGAGGCCCTCGAAGACGCGGATCCAGGAGGAGGACGGGCGAGGCTTGAATCCCCTGGTGGAGGCGAGGCGGCGGAGCGACTTGCGCGGCGCGGCCGGCGAGGGGGCGAGCAGGCCGTCACACACCATGGCGCGCGTGGACGGCGGTAGCCAGCGCGGGCGCCGGACTGAGGCGAGCCCGGCCCGGGCACGGCGCGGCGGCGGTGGGGGTGGGAACCATGCTCCAGCGGGAACGACTAATGTATTCCCTCATCGCGTATTCGGCACACACGTAAACGTATTCATAGGAGCACAGATTCCAATAAAATTAAACGCTTTGTTTGTAAACATTTTATGCGCCAATCTTACGTGTAGCGACTATTTTCTATATTTTAATGGGTATAAAATAAAACGTTAGAGCGTATAATGTGATTCTTGGTTCCGCACCGCCAGCCACCCCACTTGCTGACTCACCTGTTGTTCGAAAGTCACAGACCCTTTCGAGAATATACGTTAAAGGTTCACACACTTTTATTTTCACCCGACCTTTGCCAAGTTATAGTATGTTAACTATTAATATTAGGATTGTGATGTTAGTAAACTAAACATTGAATTACATACGTAAAAGCCCTTCTAGTGGCGCGTACATAAAAATTAATATTCAAATTATAACTGTTTATGGCTACATATACTCAACAATATTAAATTGACAGTATAAGTTTAGACGTAACACATAGGTATTGTGCTTATGATGCCTAACTAAATTTGTAATAACAAAAGCTTATTTCTCTTCCACTACTACAGTCTCAAAATACTACGGAGTAATGACAGGCTACAGCTGTTTGATATTTTGAATAATCAAAAATTTTGAGATGTTTAGAAACTTTTCATGAATAGGAATACTGGTATAAGGTATTGCCAAAACTATATTTCATAATATTTGTTTATTAGATATTAAAATGTACTCGTGTCACACAATAAAGTCGGAAAATAAATATTTTGACAAGCAAAATTTTAAAATCTTACAATTTACATAAGTTACATACTTAACATAACATAGCACAATTTAAGCACTGGAAAAAGTAAATAATCTTAATTAAATTCTAACTTTACTCTAATACCAGGGATGATTTTTGTACAACCGTTTCTTTCCGCAGTAGCAGGTAGCGTTGCAATATGTAGTATCAGCACAGTAGCTGGGTATGGCTGACACAAGTTCCCCGCAGTTGGAGAAGTGGTCAGTCACTGGGCAGGAGTTGGTGCAGAGGGAGTCGTGGACGCAGCTTCCGGGGCAGTCGGCGCACTTTGGTCCCACTTTGTACGGATACTGGACGTTACCGATGAAGTTGCCTCTGGAATAGGTGTTTTGTGCAAATGAGTGATTGATTTCTTTTGACTTTCTTCGTTTATCTATATATTTTGAGAAACCGTTACGTATAGAGCGTCCGTAGCTTAGTGGGTAAGACATTTGGTTCGCACTCGAGAGGGTGCAGGTCCGAACGCCGGTGGAGGCGTGTAACAATTATACATTTTCCGATCTCAAGTACATAATACGGTTGCTCATTGCAATGGGAGAGCCATGCTTCGGCACGAATTGGCCGATTCGGCCAGAGTGATACCACGTCCTCGCAGAAAACTGGCATGAAACGGCGTTGTGCTGTGTTTTGTTCAGTGAGTGAGTTTACCGGTGGTCCAACTGCCTAATCCCCCTATCCCTATTTCCATTTCCTATTCCCTCATAAAGGCCGGCAATGCTCTTGCGACTCTTCGGTTGTCGCGAGTGTCCATGGGCGACGGCACTTGTTTCCTATCAGGTAAACCGTCTGCTCGCGTGCCTAAATATCATGAAAAAATATATAACAGTTAACGTTAGTATCAATTTATATCCTCCTACGTATTTAAAAATAGCAATGCCTTGCTTACGAGATAATGAGCATAACAAGGTAACTTGTTATTAGGCAAATATTTTAACAGTATAGTAAGTATAGTCGACTATCACAAAAGAGAGATGGACCATAAAAACATATTTTGTATAGAAAACCATCAACGACCCTAATCATACCACACCCAAATATGCTGCACCTATTTAAAAAATCTAATTTGAATTAAATTTCAATTTGGAATTGATGGAATGCGCAGTGATCCATGCCAAACTTGAAATATGCTTTATCCAATTTGAACGACGAAAACTACCCAATATAACATTCACTTTTAACCGACTTCCAAAAACGAGGAGATTACATGTTACAATCTTTATAATTGAAGACATTATATATATATAGCTTTTATACTGCATAATATATATATCCGACAAATCATGATAATATGTAAGCTGTGGTAGTGACTTCGAAATAATGAAGATTATGCACGGAAATAGCCTAATGCCTCACCGAATTCTGAAACAGGCACTATTAAAGAATAAATATTATTTTATACTTTTTACTTTCTTTCTTATTAGTTTAGTTTTTTTCTTTGGGAGTTGGTTTAAATTATGTGATCTACCTCTCTCTCGCTTACCAATAGCAGCAATGATAAATATCATGATAAAATTATTATTACCAGAGGTCGTCCTGTAGTCGAAATTCAACCATAAATATTTAAATTTATCGTGTCGAGGAGTTATAAAAATTAATCTATTCTTAATTCAATCAGAGATTTTAGTTTGGCATAAAGGTCTCGAAACCAGGCTATTGAATTTTATAAAAAAAATCTCAGACTTCAACCATAAACAAAAGAGTATTTCGTGTATGATTATCGTGGCATGTCAAAATATTGTAGTGTGCGTTTTGTAGTGTGCATGGTGTTTTATTTTTAAAAAATATGCAAGATTGAAGCACGTTTTAAAATAATATTGGTATTCCACGCTCCTACTCCATATCAAATATAACTTTCGTAAAAAGGGGTACAAAGTTTTCCGCTCGCGTATTAATATATAGTTAAGTTAGGTTATATATGACATAGTTATTATGCTCACCTCTCGATAGCGGGCAGCGGCTATTACTACTCTTTTACCTATAATTTCCACCTTTGTATTAACTCCGTGATTACCTCAAACAGACGTCTACCACATTTTTATGGTAATCAGCGTGTAGTCAAACTACGTGAATGAACTTCTTAAAGATCATTAGGTGTAGTTGCTAAGCTTCGTTCCTTATTATTATAGAGCTTTATTTAGACAGCTTAAAATTACTCGACGCTTATATTTTTTTAGGGTTCCGTACCCAAAGGATAATAACGGGACCCTATTACTAAGACTTCAATGTCTGTCCGTCTGTCTGTCTGTCTCCAGGCTATAACTCAGGAACTAGAGAGTTGAAACTTTAACAAAAACAAAATAAATTACATAATGAAGAGAAACACGTTTTTGTTATATTGCAAATAAAATAATAGATTGATAAAATATACGCGTTGCTCAGCAGTTAAGTTATTTGTGTAAAGCGCCGATCGGCTAGGAGGCGATGGTTCAAATCTCATGAATGACATTTTAGTAAAACAATATTTTTGTCTATTTTTCAGTTAAAAATTTAAAACTATTTCATAAATATAATTTCAAAAGTTTGTTATAATTTATGACTTTTTATAAATTTAAAATATTTAGAAATACGTTTTTCTAATTTTTTGCTCTGTACTAGTACGGAACATTCGTGCGCGAGTCCAATTCGCACTTGGCCAGTTTTATTTAGCATTAACAAGCAAAGTATCCACTTAATTTAGCAATTCGCATTCAATGTACAGATTGTCTCGTATTATGTTGACGTATTTATACGAAACATATCTATTGATTTTTTTGTATTTTACTCTATACATATGAATCACATAAATTCACATATTTAAGACGAAGAGAATTCCTAGTTGAATTGTTTACAGATCTGTCAAATTTTAAACTTAAACCGACACTTACAAACTATTTTACACTACTTAGGTACTATTGACTAGACGACACCCCGCATCAAGAACCATAAATTTTTCAGCATCAAAAAGTACCCATGTCTTTTTTTTTTGCGATACGAAGTATCTGCATAACAAACATCAAAGTCGGTTCAGCCGTCAGGGACTAATGTACCATGTAAGATATCGATTAAACGCCAGTCGGACCTACGTCAATTCGTCGGATTATGTCGAATCAGAGTCATCTGTCAAGATCTGGCTGGGTTTGACAACGTCACCAAATTCCACGAGTCCTCCACCTGGCTATGAGTGAACTTCCCTGGCTATACCAATAGTTGATCACTTACATGGGACAGTAATGACACACGTAGTTATAGAAGTCACCCCAGGGTCCTCCTTTACAGTGGGCGACCCCGCAGCCGAGCTTGTGGCTGGTGGCCCACGCGAGCTGAGTATAGTGGCCCACTACCTTTATGTCCCTGATAGGAGCCCCATACGTGAAATTCTTATACTCCAGAAACCAGGACTTTATTGCGAAGAACCTGAAAGTAAGAAAGGAGATACATTCTGGCTGTCGGGAAGAAACCGCCTTTAGCTGTAAGACCGTCAATTTGTAGAGTTCTTTTATTGTATTTAAGTTTGGTTAAGTTGTGTACAAATAAAGAATTTTCTATCTAAATGTAAGGAAATCAATAAGCCCAGTGTTTTATTTTTTACATTTGTTGGACCTATACGTCCGTATGTTCTAGACCTTACTTATAAAAGTTTATCATATATCTAAAAATATTGTATCAGACATCTTAATTTTATAATGCATTGTAGTTTTTCCAACTAAGCCCAAATGAATCTCGCAAAAACTTTAACAAAAACTTGCCATAACCAAAACAAAACATTAAAGTTACATTAGGTAAAGTGGTTTCATATAAAGTCAAGGATTTTAGTAAAATCTGCCACGTCATGTTCAGACACGGTGGACACACATACAACTTAATAGAATATTTTGGTAGAGAATAAACACAAACAATTGTGTATTCTCCTTTATAGAGACTTTAAGAAAATGTTTATGGACACAATCTTAATATACTTTACTTAGCAGATTAAGTTAGCGTAAAATCACTTATTATTCTAAACAAGGCTAGGTTGTAATGTTTATGAAATACCTTTTCAGGTAATTCATGTATAAAAAAACGATCATCAGACAAGCAACCACACAATCGTCCGTAGTACTCTATCACAGAGTTAATCAAAAGCGATCATAGATGATCGGCGAACAGAGCCGAGTATGCTTACTACACGATCGTGCTCGCGCGTCATCGTTTGTAAATTGTAATCGTCGTATCATAGAAGAATAAAATTATTGGTCTATGGTCGTATATAAAGAGGAAAAGAATCATTTAAAATAATAAAAAAACGTATTCACCATCTTTGTTCTTGACGAGAGTAAAGCAAAGTTTACTAATTGCTTTATAGTTATTGTATACGTAGACTTCCTTATTCCTTATAAATCGTGATTATTTTCCAATCAACACAAACAGTATACATTTCAAGTACATCTGAATAAAGGGCAGCAAATTAGCTTGTTAAAACTATAATTATTTGTTCACGAGCATCCCATTATCTGTGTAAAAATCGTGACGGACTGACAACTTTACAGACGAGGAAACACTAATACGAGCAAAAAATGTCCAAGAATGTTATACCCAACCAAGAAACTAACGTGCTCCCTACACGACCATGCAGAAAGACATTTTTTTTTAATGTATGTATCAATCAATCAATCAATCAATCAATCAATCATTTATTTATTGCGAATTTAGGTGTATACAGGTATTAATCATGCGTTCAGCGTCACGTCAGAGTATATAATATCACCGAATATTAATTTGAACATAAACGAAGTATGCTACTTTCGATCCAATTAGCTATTTAATTAAGCTACGTCTTTTCTAGGCTGTTATTTTTAGCTAATTCAGTGAGTGTTGATAAATTCGTAAGGGTCGGTTATAAAGAGTGTAACCAAAGTTAGTGATAAAACTTTAAAGATCGTATGTGTCCCTGATATAGAGCTCACTGTGAAAGTGACTTGAAAGTGACGAGCGACATTAGTTTGCCCATACAAATCACAAAAAGAAATATTTTAGTTTTTGCTACTAATTGCTACTAACTGCTACTTTCACAGTGAGCTCTATATCAGAGACTTAAAATTTTATCACTTACTTTTGTTACACCGTGTATACAACATTAAAAATCCTAACTCAGTGGGTAATTTGATCGTGTATTGGGTCGCAGATAGCAGCTACTTCTCCCATATGTATACTCTGTCTTAACGAATAAACCGCTAAAACAATTGAAGACAAAAGTGGAAAAACAAGATCCAACTATTGATTATTAAAATTTTAACAAATCCTACCACTTATCTACCTCATCGTCTAGCTAATGTATCTAGCTTTACACAGAATCTACAATTGATTTAGAATCATTTATCTGCTCTAAAAAACTTAATTTATAAAAAAAAAGGCAGATTTGAAATTGTTAGCTATCCGCTTCAATTTTGATTACATTAACCGAGAAAAGAACATAAGAAACTTTTGTAAAGAATGTACAGTTCCATATACAGTTCGCGATATCATACGAAATTTCAAGTACTATTAAATATAACACGTCGGAAAACGAAAAATTAATTTTTAACTGAACAAGAACCGTGCAGCCGCGATATAAATGCATCATTAGTATCTTTAATGCTTGTTTATTGCAAGAATGCCAAATATTTTAATTGCACTTCAAACAATTAAAATTTCTGTTCCTGCAAAACGATAATTAATTGGATAAAAATGCTGTGATGCTGTCTAAGAAACAGCAATTACTAGCTTTTGTCCGTGGCGCGAAAATCACGTAAAAAACCGGCCAAGTGCGAGACTCACGCACCAAGGGTTCCGGGCTGCATTAAAGCAAACAGGTAAGAATTTGTTTTCTGTATATGAGACCACCTTAATTGTTAATTTAGGTAAACCTTTATTACTTATTAGTAAAGTATCAAAACAATTCAGTATTTTGTGAAAATTTTAATTGCCCACCTGTTGCCATTATATATATCGAACAAAAAAATTAAAAAACATGTTTTTTGTATGAGAATCCCTCTCATTTATTTAATTTATTTTGGTTTCAGTATTTGTTGTATATAGAAACGACAATAGAAATGCATAATCTGTAAAAATTTAAAGTCTCAAGCTATTACCGTTCTTGAGATACAGCCTGGAGACAGACGGACAGATATTCTTGTAAAACTCCTTTGAGCAAATGATGAAGCAAAAGTAACTATACATTTTATCTTTTTAATAATGTCTATGCCATAAAATCAAGTCCATTAGTTGCTTCGTAAGAGCGTGGTTGAAATACAAACAAACACACTTTCGCATTTATAATATTATTTTAGATTACTATGGATTATCAAATGCCTAATCACAAAAGTGCCTATGCATTCGATGTAATGACCTTTAACGATATACCGTTTGGGAGCTGCAATACCACAGACAAACATACGCACATTATAACAGACTTATACCTGTTTTCACCAACCCTCCCCTAACTCTGCGTGATGCGTCCTGTATCTCATAAGACCAATAAGTTTTGACAAAACTTATGAGCCATCTTTGTTCTTAGACTCTTTAAAATAAGGTATATTTTATAGCCGTTTGGGGGATGATTGATGAAAATAGGGCTTAGTGTTTAAAAAATAATCCTATTTATCAAGTAACTTACCAAGGGGTCTTTTGACTGGATACAAACAAATTCTGTCCACAATTTCCCAGCAGCGGCACCGAGTTTTCGGAAGGATCGTTGTGCTGAAGGAAAACGCATTTCTCTGCGTAGTTTTGAGCTTGCTGGGCTGCCATCGGATGCCAGGACTAAAAATAATCTTTTAATTATCGAGCAAATGGGGCCTAATAGAAAACAAGCAAGCGGGCACCGGTTCATGTGTCTATTATACAAATTAACACATAAAAAATAACTTACCATTAGAAGCATATTAGAGGCTGTAGGTCGAACTTTCGATCGGAAAAAGTTGTGATACGTAACAATTTTCCTTCGTACAACTAATCTTTTGGGGCTCAAACCGTCTGCTGGTATTTTACTTGACGGAAATAATTCTGAAAAAGATAAATATATAATTTAAGTACTTATCATCAGGAGCGTCAGTGGCGTATCAGCCGCCCGGGGCGGGGACAATTTTGCCACCCAATCAATTTTTTTATGAACTTTTTTGTTTTTTTTTACTCTTATTTATTCAAATGTCTTACATTACAGCTCAACGCAAGAACCGTCATCATTATTTTTAATTTTTTCCGTTTACGTGCTTAGGTACGGAATTTCTAAAATTCGTCACAAAATAAAAGTTCAATAAATTATCCATGCTTTTTAAGGCCTCCGAAATTATAGATTGTGTTATATGTTATGAAATTGTGAAATATTTAGAATATTTTATTATTTTCTGTCAAATTTTGCCGCCCCCTATTCATTACTTACGTTTGTCAGTCCAATGTCTTGTTTGCAAGTGTACACCCACATTGCTTAAGAAGATAACAAACATCCAAAGCGTAACGTGAAAGAACATTTCTGAAATAATATATTATAGTCATAAATATTTCTGCAGTATTTAGATAAGAAAAAATAACAGTTAACAGATATTCAAGAAAAAAAAATCACCTTTCTAGTTTCTACGTCAACCATAATATATATAATAAATGCATTATGGGTACTGCTGACGCTAAACTTCGTACGAAAAAAATCCGCTAGGTACCTTGGTGCCCCGGGCAAACGCCCAGTTTACGATTTTGTGCGCCAACAAGGACATTAAATTGAGGACAAAGAAGTTGCAAATATTTAAAAATTCTAAATGACACCATAATTCGTAACTTGCAAGTGACTATGTCCCGATTCAATCATAATATAACCTAAACCTAAGTATGTTATATTCGTCATGGTGACATTTTTCCCTATATCGGAGTACAAGCATACGCAGTGGGGAAGTCAAAAGACACAATTTCGAATTTCTAAGACCAGTAACACAATCATCGTACAATATTAATATGACACAGTTAGTTTTTCAGCTTTGTGGTTTTCGATTTCTTCTTATTCAAATCAATTTCAAGACTCGAATGGAGCTAAGCGGAAATTAATGCGGAAAATGAATGAATTTACTTTCCTTAGTGAAACCCCATCAAAATAAAAATCCATAAAAACGAAGAAGGAAAAAGGACTATCTTATTAAAATTTTATATTCTGGCGTCTATAAAATTGGTGACTCTAAGGGTCTTCCCTTAGAGTATTTTACAGACAATAATTTTAAACGGTTAAGCATACCAAATACCTATATGTTTTCGGTAAAACCAAAAAAATATGTAGGCTTATATGGTCAATTAGCCATTTTGTCTATTATTATAGCTGTTTTAAGTTACCTACTTGGTCATAACATAATATACAGCGTGTATCAACAAAGTGATATGTCCTAGGATGTTTGTGTCCTTTATAGAAAAGAAGACAAGTAGCTAACGTATTAAGCTTGATTTGTAACAGCCTGTATAACATTGTATCTTAGTAACTCGTTTTGTTCCAAGCTACTATAATAGATTACTGATATTGTATCTTAAAAGTTACAAAAGTTACTAACAAGTCAGAAAATTGGAGTGTAAGGATGGCTTATACTTTAAGTTTTGCCATGCCCTATATGACTAATAAACTTTTTGCACATAACAAATACATTATTATGTGCAAAAAGAAACACCATAAGTCTACCTATTTGCTCAATTGCTATCAAAACGATACATTGTTCTTTTCTTCATCGAAATAATTAGCATGACAATAACTTTGCTAAAACTAAATTTAATTATTTCATTTCCTTTCATAGTCCCAAAACTAATTATAGCGCCATAATAATTATGGATAAGAAACGCAACACATTTTTCCTATTGTCTCCTAAGAATGTCTGTGTTACTTGTGTAATATCTTCGCTATTATTTTACGTTCGATGGTACGTGGTCGGAGATAGCCTGCTTTTTCCACATTTTTTTTTTATTTATTTAATTAAATAAAACTTAACAACTATTACAAATTTATCTCGCCAAACCGAATTTATACTCTGACGTAATTAATGCTTATGATCGTTTAGTTATAATACCGCCAATACCAATAAAAAAGCTCTATTATAAAATATAAATTTTTAAATTCATAGTAATAATATTAAACCTAAATGCTAAAGTGTATGTATGTTACCCCACCACACTTTAGCTTCTAATCAGAAAAAACTGTATTCTCATGATGTTATGATATTAATTGAGATATTGGCCAGTTGAGGGCAGGGCTGGCAAAATGCCACGACCCACGGGCCTCAAATAGTAAGGGAGCCCAAGAGGGTAATTTTGGATTTACACGAGCGGGTCAGATTAAGCTTGTGTAGGCTTTCTACATGTCTCTGGTTATCATGATATAAAAATCTGATTTCGTACTTAGTTCGGTTCTTAAAGAGTTATTTTTAAGTACTGAAATGTCGTCGAAACCGTCAGATTAAGATTTTTAACCGCAAAATGTTCAATTGAGTTAAAATACGCCAACTTGCAATTGATTTAAACGTAAGCTTAACCTGTAACGACATAGATAAAAAAAGCATCATATTTTCATAACAAAGCTTTCCAGATATTTTATGTCACATTCAATTAAATCCCTTGCTATCTTAAATATTCAATGTAAACAATATTTTTTTAAATATATTTCTTTTAATAACTTTATAATCGCTATAGCGTCTTATCCCACTGCTTAAATAAAAAAATCCCTATATATTACATTATTTTTTTCAAGGTTTTACCTAAAGTACAAAACGTACTAGGTCACGATGATTGAGTTACTAAAAAATATAACTCTCCCCTCCCCGGATAAAAAATGTGACCTAGAACCCACTCTCTTCTATGGCATATCAACGACACGCTGTTTAACATAATTTATAGCTGTTAAATTTCTACCATCGTAAATACTACTTGTGTAATCAAAAACCTTCACAAATTTATCGATTCTGCGACATAACGAACGTTTGTAAATCCTCTATCTAGTTAGTCTGGATCACTATCACAACACTTTACTATAAACCTAGTCAAGTTAAAAGTAAACAATAATAAATAGCAAAAAAAAAATCTACACGTGTAAAAAATATAAAATTTCACTTACTTTTAGCCGCCACTGTATCAACTGTATCACAAGTAAGCGCTTTTTACACAACGCAGTTACTGGTTGTATGGCTAAGTATTTAATGAATTTGCATTATTTCAATAATAATTGAATTGGTAGCGTCGGGTCGCCTGTATGTCTGCCGGCTGTACGTATGGAAATAAATGAGTGGACGCCGGGCGTCACGAAATATACCGCAGCTAAATTATTCATTGAGTAAAGTTTTACAAAGACGCGTAAGCTCAGATCTTCCTCGACCAATAATTATCACTCTACTAACAGAAATCTTTATATGCTGCATACTTCAATCCTAAAAGTGTGTATCTCTGTCCGTTAACCCTTCACACCCAAACTGCTAAACCGATTTTGCTGAAAGGTACAGAGATACTTTCAGTTCCGGTGAAGTTCATTGGATACTGTTTGTCCCGGAAAAATGAACGGTTCCGGGAGTTGCGGGCATCATCTAGTAGTTGATAAATGCAATAAATATAAATATAATAATAATACTTTTATACTATAAACATATTTAAGATTTTTATCATATAATACACGTATTTAATATACATCCATGACCCAGGATTATTGAAAAACTTTTTATTCCGTCGGCGAGATTCGAACCTGCGACCCCCGGCGTGAGCTACCAAAGCGCTCAACCACTGCGCCACAGAGGTCGTCCAAATAATAATCGCAGACTATGCACACAAGGTCGAGGGAGCGATTGAAGGACGCTTTAGAAGATCATATCTTCTTGTACTAGAAAAGGTATTAAAATACTTAGAAGTTGCTTTCTAAAGACTTGTCTTGTCTAAAACATTTAACTACATAGAGGATGATACTGCCACTCGGAGACGGAGACATAAAGATTTGAATTTAATATGAGCCCTCTGCCTCATGCATTATTTGTCAAATTCTTTGTAAAGATAAAGTTTAAATAGTTAGACCCATACTATAACTAGTATTTCGTACACAATATGTTCTAGTATATAAACCATTTAGGTAGTCATACGTTATACCTTAACTCACTTGTTCATAAAAATATTTGAGCAATGTTTAACTAATCAAGATTCGCTATTCCTTTCTGTCGCGTAACGTTCTCAATGTTCCAGAAAGGAACAGTGAAAGTTGATTAGTTAAATTATTCTTAAATATTTTTATAACTAAGGGGGTAATGCTTTTTGGTGCGATCGATTTCAATAAACTACGAAACATTGAACATTACAAGCGTGACGAGTCATTCATTTGAAACACATCTTAGTAATTGAGAGTAATCATATCCCAAGTGGCGCCAAGGTATCAATTTGTAACAAAATGAATGCTATATTCAATTGGTTAGTATTATATGAACAGACAATTAATGTACTGTCAGAGAAGTCCATTCTCAGGCACGGACCTATGTAATTTGGTCACTTCGTGTCAATCCTCACCGACTGATCATAAGTAATACTGAGTCGACGTTATCCTGCCAAATGACGTAGTTACGCCATCTACCTACGTACCAATTCCTTCGACAACGCTTTCACTCTTTTTTATGGTGTTACAATATAACAATTTGAATGAAACTGTCAATATCTTAGACTCAAAATATTTAAACGACGCAAATGTGTACTTGGGCCTATATTTAAAATTTATGTTAACACAAACAAAAACGGCTGGTAAGAGACAACTTAATATGTTAATATTTATTTAACGAAATAAAAACTAATTGAATGACGAATATTATACATATATGTTATCGGCAATTTGTAATGCAGGCATTTTATACAATGCCTAGGCAATGTATAGAATTTCGGTTGCATTCGGCTGTGTATTAATTTTATAAATATCATTATTCGTTACACACCTTGCCTAGGTAATCTATGGAATGCCTAGGCATTGCATAGAATGCCTGCTGTTCTTCCAGTAATGTAGAAAATAAACTAATCTAAGACTAAGTTAGGTTGTTTAACATATTAAGTAGATAAGTAGGTAACTAAATTTTGAGTTATTAAGTTCATGTAAACACAAAATCTAGCAGCATGTGGCAAGTTAAATCACTTAAAATTAAGTTAAAATTTAGTTGACTGCTTATCTACTTAATACGTGTAAACCAGACATAACATAAAAAATATTACAAACTAGGTACATGACAACCGCAACTCTGTTACGCTAAAATTAGTTTCTCGCAAGGTAACCATAAATTTTTCAATTCATAATTCATATCAATGTGTATAACGAGGTATTCTATGGAATGCCTCATTATACACATTGCCGGTAACATATATATCAATGTCGTGTTTAGTGATATAGGCAGGTATCTCATTAAACAAATTTGTATAGATCGAACTATAATAGAAGGGTGCTTTCTTTAGTCTAAAAAAGAAGATCGTTAACCAGGCCACGCAACCTTGAACTTCGGACTCACTAAAAATTAACAAAATCAAACTCTCTGTCAAGTTTCAAGGTCAAAATGAGGGTTTCTTGATTGGCGTCCCAGTTGGCCTTTGATCTGTCAGGATCCACGGGATGAGGCGGCGAAAACTTGAGGTGGTACTGTGAGGAGTCCATTGTGATTGTTGTCGTTTCTACCGATAGGTCAATGTTTTCCATCTTATCTCCCGGCATTTGAATTCTCACTATTAAATTCTCACAGCTAGCCGAAGATGGGGTTTTGTGACCGATCTAAAATAAAATTAAGAGATCATTATAAATTATCTAACATACGCGGAGGTTACACGCTCAATCTGACATTAGTCTGAGACTGACACCAAATTGATGGCTAAAAAGTCCTAAGTAAAAATTATTAGTCCGTCAATCTATCGGTAAGAGTTTAGACAATCTCCTGTCATTTCTGTCCAATCTGATGGTCTGAACCGTGTAACTTAGCCTACTGGCTAGTTAGGGCTTGGTACGTCAATCAAGCGCACGCGCAGATGGATTGAAGGGCGAAGAATGGAAGTTGCCTGAATACCTAGCAGCGGCTATAACTACTACTTTATCTGGTGATTTGCATATATTTCAATTAAAACAAAAATTATTAAATAATAAAAACCCTGGCAATTACAATATGATTACATGGTACGTGTGCAGGTACCAACTATTCGCTATCAGTTGCATCACGACCTCGTCAGCAATCAGCATGAGAATTTTATTTATCAGAGAAAAATCTGAACCTTGTTTTTTGTTTTGCTACCTCGAAATCATAATATTAATACCGCCTAAAATACACAAGGACGTATTGAGTAATTTCATTAAGATTATTATTGGAGGCCGTGGTATTAGGCCTCCAAACTTGTGTTAACCAGCGTTACGCTGTGAGTTTACCGGAGGCCTAACTCGCTACACCTCATCCACTATTATATACCTATAACATTTCCCTATTATCGTAACCCGTTTTAGCACTATTTAGTCATACATTTTTCCAGCATAAAAGTATTCATCAGATCATTCTGGGGTAATCACGGCACTCCCTCCTCCTTTCAGACGCGCTCGCCCATATACATATTTTGCTTATGTACAATGGAGCAAATTACCTGTAAAAAAACATCCTCCGCACTAACTGACTGTTGGTAGTTCATAGTATAAGAAGGTGTCTTCCGGTCACCCATCCCTCCTCCACTTTTGCTCAGTGAGTCCATTTCTTCCGCTTCCTGCTGTTCATACTCTTCAATACTCGAAGGAACTTTTTTAGCATTTTCAGAGTCTTTATTTTTTGTTGATGTTATTTCATATTCTGCAAAAATTTGAATGTTTATTTAAGGCGAAAACATACGCCAACGGCCTTGACCACTCATTCGGGAGTTTCGAACCTCTCCTCCCGCTAACAGAAAAGAATTAATATGCAATAAATAAATAATAAAAACAAGAAAAAAGTTAATCCTTTTTTCGGGTTATAGTATTACTTATATTGATTAATTAATTATCTGACTCGTTTCGTAATTTATACAAATTTTTGCAAAAAAATCGATGTACATGTTATAGTTCCTTTTAAAATTATTATTGGTGCTAAACCTATACTAAAAAAAATTTATCTACAAATATACATAACTTTCAGTTCCTGCCTAATCTGTATTTATACTGTATAAATGTTATGCCGTACATAATCAAATGACCAAATATTGCGTGTAAATTTTCAGAAAAAAAAAATAACATCGCCTTTGTGGACCCATATTTTTTACGGTACTATGTGCTTTCTTATTATTTTTCATGGATCTACAGATGGTAAAAATGCCGTACAAAATCATATGACTAAAATGGGCTACCTCGAACACTTTTGAATTCTCACTACATGCGACGACATAGTGCTAAATCTTATTATTTTAAGCTCTTTTATCGTCCTATTAACGTCTCCTGGGTTGATTTGACTCGGTACAGTAGTAGTGGAATAAGTGGCGTAGCGTGGGCGTTGGCCGCTCGGGCGGAGGACAATTTTGCCGCCCCCTTAATTTGTTTATACTTTTTTTGGGTTTTTTCTGCCAGTGCAGATACTATTATATATTTCAATGTGTTACATAACAGCTCTATAGCGGAAATATAATCGTAATCGCAAATAAAAATCGATCTAATTTAAAAAATATATAAAGCATGAACCGTCATAATTATTTTACAATTTTACGCGCCTAGGTACGTAAGTCCTAGAATTGGTCACAGAATAAATGTGTAATGAAAATTTCCGTGCTTTTTAATGGCTCCGAATTTATATTTATGTTAGAAATAAGATATGGTCAAATGTTGAGAAAATTTTATTTTCTGTCAAATTGTTCCGCCCCCTAAAAATGTAGGAATCTCTTAATTAATCCAAAGCACAGACAAGAAGACTTAAACACATCAAATTAAATAGATATTTAACTATACAAACTTGTTGAAGTTAAATCTTCTCCTTGCAAAACATCTTGATCCGGTGGCGCAAGAAGCTCTGCTAATTTATGTAAGTGGCCTGGTGAAAGTTCCATTGTTTATGAAGTAAAATATTTTATTTCTTCTATCAATAAATAAGTCTAAAGTAAACAAACAAGTCCTCAAGAGATCATGCTATAAATTCTCGGTTGCTATAACAGAGTAATGACAAGTTGCTAGGCACTTATTTATTTACATGTTGCTATTATAGATTATAAAAGATACTAGACAATTTGGCAAAAAAGTCTGTTGCAGTGACTATTGGAACAAGGTTGGACCTAACCATTTTATTTATGGCATCATGATAGTTTTTAATTAGATGATAACAAGCTATTGGACGTGACTGACTCCAATACAAATAATACGACATACGAAAGTATAGACAAACTGACAGATAGTTGGGATAAACTGATAGATTTCCTCTGTGCATCCATCACTTTGTCTAACTTTGCTATAAGAAAGAAATACTTTCTCCATCCCTATGTTAGGGCCGCAACGCTATCGTTTTTTTATCATATATCTAGGGCTAACAATCTTATGTATTACTACTAGCACCATTAAAACATCATTTAAATTAATTCAAAGGTTTAATATAAATTCTACATGAAATGTTAGTATGAATTTATGATTTTTTTAATATGTGATATTAAAAACTTTAAGGGAAACCATCATCATCTTCTTCGGCCATTTCCTTAGCAAGTTCCAGGTCTTGCTGCTCTCTTTCTCTCCTCTCTTCGGCACTTTCAAGCTCCTTTCCATAAGACTTGGGTGGATATCTCATTGCTTTGACACTTTGATTATGCAACTCGAGGCAAAATGAAATACGCTGATGGAATGCCAACTGTGGTTCCCTGGTGCAATAAATATCTGAGCTCTCCTTGTTACTCATATATCCCTTTTCTGGGTCCAAGCTGGCTTCTATGACTCCATCACGAATTGCCTTAGCCACAATAAATTCGGCATCTTCAGCAGAGTCTAAGCCAAGCTTCCTGGCAATATCTTTAGGAGAAATTCTTGAATAGGACAGCCCAATAGACCTGATTGCCGTCTTAATGACATTCTGCCTCAAACGTAATATTAGTGTGAAAGTATGATCGTTACGGAATTGGGTGCCAAAGTTCTCTAAAACTTCACCAAACCTCTGCAGGTTTCCAAGTCTTACAGCTTGAGTCAGCTGGAAGTACGGAGCCAACGATTTTCTCAACGGTGCCTGTCTAAATATGGCTCGTTCTGGTATATCTCCCAGCAGCAGCTCAACAACAATAGCAAGCTTTTGAGCTGTCTGTCGGAAACCAACAGCTGCTGTTTGAGGAGCTTTTCTAAGAGCCTGAACTAAATGTTTATGAGCATCACTGTACTCCAGACGAGCGGCCTTTATTCTACCAAGGTAGTATAAGAATCTGGCCCACTCATTGTTACTTGCATTTTCAGGAAAAACAGATTTGCTTACCAATTTATCTGCTTGATCATATAAGGAATAGTGAAGATAGTTACGCAATAGACAGTTAATTAAAACTGCCTGACCCTCGTAGTCGTTGCGGAGTGTTGATGTACGAAGACGAGCATGAAGTAAGCCCCTAATTAGGTCAAGCTTGTTGTTGAGTTCAAATACTCTTGAATGGTAAAAGTAGCTTTTGGCCGCAATGAGGTCTAAGGTTCTTCTGTTCTGAGCTGTGATCTTGTTCATCAGCTGTTGAGAACATTCGGCGGCCTGTTCCAGTTTGTTCGTATCCAACAGGCGCAATAACACAAGTAAATGTAAGTACACATCCACTTCAGTGACTGGTACTTTAGGAGCACTTCGAGAGCGTGGTGCGTCGATTTCTACTGAGCCTGGAGACGGATTTTCAACAAACACTAACAATGCTTCTTTGTCAGGACTTGCTGGATACAACTGATTTATGATAGCGCGAAGTACGTTTCCATTCAGCTTCCTGCGAGTGCTTGGAAGAGATCTTAAAACACGCATAGTAAATCTAGGTTCCTTAGATGCTACTGCCTTGTCTATTTGTCTTACATGTTCCCGTAAGTCTTGAACAGCTACAACATCTCCATCCTTTTTTACATCGGTCATTTCTACATCGCTAGTGGCTGTCGGACTCTCTACACTTTTCATTTCTACGTCTTCTTGAGGTGCCATTTTCTGATATTTTATTGATTTTTTCCAAAATTTTAATTTCAATTATTATCTTGAACCATACAAAATCAATTTTTCTTCTAACAATCACGTCAAAATTATGCCGAGTAACAATCCAGGAATGACAATTTTTTTTTTTTTTTTTTAAGATTTAATGGCCTGGTAACGAGACCTTTAAGCCAAGTCTTTATTTTATAGTTTTTGA
>JAOTAV010023839.1:0-22141 GCA_026546445.1 Cyclargus thomasi
AAGGTCTCACAGAAAACCGACGTGAAACATCGGTCGCGCTTGATTTGAAATTTGGCATAAAGTTCTTGGATAGTAAATTGCAATGCAAAATCTAAATCCAAAATGGACGCTGCTTAAAAATGACGGAAAATATAGTTTTTGCAATATGGGTATCAAATGAAAGGTCAACACAACTATAATACGGAGCCATTAAAAATCACGGAATATTTCATTGCCTATTCTGTTATGTATTGTAGGAATTCCGTACCGTATATTACCGTATATTTAATTGCAAAATAATGATGACGGTTCTTGCTAAATTTTTTTTTAAACTGAGGTCGTGTCCGCACTGCGATTTTTATTCGCGCGATAACACCAGTAACACACTGAATTATAAAATGAGAGTACCTATCTGCACTTGCTAAAAGAATCCAAAAAATAATATGAAAAAAAAATCGCGCGGATAAAAAGTTCCAACAATCAAATTGAATAGCCTATTTAAGGGGGCGGCAAAATTGTACTCCCGGGCGGCCGATACCCACGCTACGCCACTGAGGTTAGGTTATAAAGTCCGCTAAGAAAGGATTTCGACATATTCTACCCCTGAGCACTAAGGGACAAAATAGATGATGAAAGTTTGACTTAAAATATTTTTTAACACCAACGAAACCCCCGACCGAAGCTAGTTATAGTATAATCTATATATATATAATGTAATTTTTACTGGGGGAAATATCTCATTTTATTTTCCTGTTACATCGTGCATATATCATATGATTCAGGTATTCAGGTACAGGCACAGTTAGTATATATAATATGATTCAGACGTTGCAAATGACCAGAATATTACATGACCTAAATGATTTGTGGATGGCTTTGGTATCGCACAGTTGAATCTGTTAAGTGTTAGTGCATACGTTCGGGATTTCACCGGCAAAGCGAACCTAGCCCCAATCAATTCTGCTTCCCCAACACGTTAAATGGTACGTGGTATTTTGACCTGAAAATCTACGTGCATTCAGCTTTGCCTTGGATTTATTTGATATATTATACGTACACCGGGGCTAGCCTTTTCAATTTAATAAATCCGGATTAAATAAATTCTTTTAAATTGAAATGATAGATAATATTAGTAAGAGAATATTAGTAAATGCTACAATTTTTTGTCATCTATTGCTCGAAGAAATACTTTTATGTACCGACTTATATACAGTACTCCGTCAAAAAGATTGCACATCGACCTTTGAAGAGTCAATCCGCTAATTTTGGCTGCGTAAAGCGTTCCTTCTGTCACACAAAATACAAACAGTCTGGTATCTACAAGTAGCTGTTACAACGATCACGATTCGGTTCTTATTTATATATAGATTGAACTGGACGCGATAAATTGAACAAGGACTAATGTAATAACGTCACATACGTAGTGTGCGATAGAGATAACGCTCTACGAAGCTGATATTAGCTAATTGTCTCTTTCCAAAGGTCGATGTGCAATCTTTTTGGCTGGGTACTGTACCTATTTTTAGAAGAATAGTTTTCTTAAAAAGATTGTTTTTACACCATCCCAGTGTTGAATATATCATAAAACAACTAATAAAAACTTTATACTTTTAAGTCTCTTATAAATATTCGTGCTTTATAGAACTTTACCTCGCTAAAGTGTTTTTTGATTAACTTATAAAATAATAATTTCGCAACTTTTATAAAGCTGTTATAAAACTCGCTAATGCAACTTTGCCGTGAGCTTTTTGCTAGGATAGCTCTACCACTCATCTAAGGCAAACCTTTTTCCGAGCCAGCGCAGTAGGAAGTATAGGATATTGTTTGAATTAACTTTTATCTTGAATTTCTAAAATTTCACTTTTTGTTTTAGTCATACAAATTCTCTGAATTTTAGAGTTGTACGTTTTAATTTTTTTTATGTGCCGAGTACCGCGGCCTGTTAGTGATAAACATACATGCGTTAGCGTGATTCCAGTGAAAAATGATTATAACTCGCACTCACATTCTGAAGCTGCCAAAACGCACAATAAAATAACGGAATTATACGTACTTCGTTTTACGCACCGCAATGTAGTCAAAAAATATTTTGTATCAGTATTATCAAAATAAGTCGCATTAAGTCCCGTTGTAGGTATAAGTTTTGTTTGTAATGTAACGCGAAAGTTTAAAATTTCGGTACAAAATGGAATTTAAAAAAAAACAACAATATCATGATAACCCGTTAGCATAAAAAAATCTTTGTGATTTGTTTTTTTTGGCCTGAACATTTGGTTTGGATAGGCGGCCCCATTTTAAGCTATAAAATAATAACGAAAAGTGTCTTTGATTTCTATACTGTACAAATATAATAATGTAGAGTTCTATCTCGCTCAAAGAAACTTGCACAAAGATGCTAACGCCATCTAGTTGATTCCCATTAAACCGCGCATCTTCCGGCTTTGCGCTGTTCATCTGTATTAATAGAAACGGAATTAGTTAATTTGCTGACAGTGTGTTTTCACGTGCAGCTATAAGACCACGACCCGAGTTGAAACTTAAAGTTTTTAATTTCACCGTAAAATTACAGTTTATAAACTGAGTTTTTTTCTGTGCTTGTGTTCATTAAAAATCTGGGACTTATTGTATGTAAAGTATACATTATAGATTGGTATGATTGGCATATTATATTTAACAATTAATTATATATTTAAAAGCAGTTTTAACTTGCATGGGCTTAGGCTAATAATAATAAAGACTGAATTATTTTTGTTAATTAACAAAGATAAACAAGGAATGTATAAGACAAAAATTTACATTTAAGTATAGATAATTAATACAAATGGTGAGGAAACTTTGCCATATTTTTTAAAATTGTGCTATCGCCATACCTAATTGTGTGCCAATTGCCAAAAAATATAGAATTTGTTCAATTAATTCTACAGGTTTGCGAATTTTTTAGCTAAATCTGATATTATTATATTAAATAGTATTAAATTTTACATAATTAAGCACATGTACAATATACGGAGTGAAACAAGATTAAGCTATAATACTTTAGAGTGTGTATTTGTCTCTTACATCGAGTTTACTGCGAAAGTAAAAAACATTTTTTAAAACGCTTTTATTAGCTTTTTGACTGAACATTGACTTTTGTTACATCCCTTTTACAAGATAATAATATTTACTATTTTGTTTCTTAATTCTAATCAAACATCAAAAATTATATGAAAACTTGTATTACTTAACATAATAGGCAACTACTGTGGTATTTTCACTAATATTCCGTAGAAATAATAATTTAACACTACAACAATTGAAACGACAGCTTGTGAATTATAAATATAGAATAACCTGATTATTCATGTGATCCCTAATGCCGTGTAAACTGCTTAAAATTAATTTCCTACAGTGTAGTTATCATATAAATAATAGCATTGTTCTCTCAAACGTGTTGTGTTCTCAGCGAACAAACACACATTTTGGTATGTATTGTGTCTGTGTGCAAGATTTAATTTGTTGCGTACAAGTTGTAATACTGTTTCGACCATGTTTCTGTATTACTCAACAACAAAAGACTTTTGTTGTTGATTTTCTAGTATAAGCGTAACTTTGGCCGCAACTTTGCAACTTTTCTCGTTATCGCAACCAACAAATCCCCATTACGTTTTAAAGCAACGAGATTTCATTTCAATACTTGTAATTTGTTTGTACTAAATTATTTACATTCTACAGCCACTAAACGGCGTCTCCACCAACGAATTTGTGTATAAGCGACATTATTTTTTTTTATCATACGCATAATGCATCCTCTATACAAAAGTGTGGAGGTGTGCTTTTACACGTTCGTCGTCCATCGACGAATGTAAGCGATATTATTATTGTTTATCATTGGCATACGCACCCTCCAAACGAACATTTATATTATAACTCTACACGTTCGGCTTCACCAAGAATTATAAGCAGTATTATTTTTTTTATCATTGGCGTATCCCCCATAAGAACTGTGTGGATTTGCGCCTCTGCACGTTCGTCTTCAGCAACGACTTGAAGCGATATATATTTTTTTATCATTGGCATAAAGCATCTAAGCCAATTCGCATTGTGACTATCTGGCAGTGATTCTTACGTGTGTAAAACAAAAGATTTTTTTTTATTTTATACAATGCACTAGTTAGGCTTAAGATCTCTGACATCGCGAAGGTTCTACATGACTGACTACTATTACGTAAATCGCACTTATATTTATCCACCATGTTTCTTTACGCTCGATATAAAATATCTGTAAAAGAGAAATAAACATAGATTTTTAAAATATTTTTTACATTAAAACTTTGACCTGACCTACGTAAAATGCTCTCCACTGAGAATTTTGAATAAATATCCGACATGATGATTTTAAATAACCTACTTTCGCTCGACATTTTTCCATTTAAATGTTATTCTTTTGGGATTCCTATTGAGTATTTAAATAAAATCGAACAAAAGCTGATAAAACAATCTTTAATGTAACAAAAACTTTGATGGCGGACTGAGACAAAGGCCATTGATTTTGCTACGTACAACGTGGTATTATGCTTTTGTAACGTAAGACTTCAGCTACGCGAAAAAAAAGTTTTGTAATTACCGGCTATTATTAAAAATCCGAAGTATCACTTCACAATAAAAAAAATGCAATTTTTTGATACATTTTAGAATTTAAATTGCAAGTAGTTAGACATAACTAAAACTGACAAGTTTTAGTTAATTTTGCTGTACAAAACATATTAAAACAATTATTTGATGTATTATGGATTAAACAGTTCGAGTACAGCACTTTAGTTTCAGTTTTTAATTTGCACATTTTTAACTTCATAATCTGAGTATGGCTTTAAATAGAGCTTCCGTTAACAAAGAGAAGTTATTAAACTTTGCGCCGAATAAACATTTTAGAAAGCACCGACTCGACTAGGCTGTTGTTTATTGTTTTGCTTTTTTCAGCAAACGCCACAGACGTTCTCGTACTACGTTCTATTATTAGAATTCTGTTTTTTTGTTGATTTTGGTTATGATATAGAGCGTTGTTCCGAAATTAAATCTAGTATATTTGTCAGTGCTCCTCATCACGCTGATTCGTTGTATTGTCTGCACTTGTCTAGTCAAAGGTAATTGTGCACTGCACAACTGTGAGACTTAAGTTAGGAGCGATGCGTTGTATAATATTGATAGTTTCTTTTTTGTGCGATGCGACGTTGATTCTAGCTGACGTCGTGTGCTGTGTTAAATTTCAGAACATACTCCTAGAATGCTGAACCATAAACGTACCTAATTAGGGGCCGCTTAGCTGTCACTCATCATCGTTATTCCGCTGAGTGACAGTGACAGTCTGTTAATTAGAAGAGCATTTTAATTAGGGCTTTCAGTCGTGTGTCTTGAGGTAAAACCAAATTTAGGTATTTTCTGAAATTGTTTACGATAGTTTGGACAGAAAAGTTATTAAAAAGTTTCCAATTTACTTAACAGTTAGTGACATGGCGTGTTTTTAATAAAACTCAGATTATTAAAAGTATTGCGAGTTTCCGACTTCTCATGTGGGTTCATTTCAAGACGTAGGCGCTCACTATGATAGGATGTTGTGAAATTCTAAAGGGCACGCTGCAGAATCTGCACGATCAGGGTCCGGTGGCCCTGCGCATGGGAAGAGGCATCGGGGGGTTTTAGTGGGTAAACCTCGCCGCACCGTCAAGCGCTGAGGGAGCTCCACATACCCCCGTCGCCTTCCCCCGAGGGTGGCGGGGGATACGTAACGCATTTCCCCCCGTCAAAAAAAAAAGGATTGTTTTCGGGGGTTGAAAGTTTTTATGAAACTTCGTTACTAGGTACTTGTAGAGACATACAATCTACTTGTATCATACAAACTTATTACCGTGTTTAAAAAGCTACTAAATCAAAAAAATCGTAACCATTTTACGTATATATTAAAATTTTTATATGTTTTGAGGAGACATGATGTGGGATGCTATTAGTGAATTTGAGCGCGTACAAAACGTTTCATCACGCATCGACTAGAACAACCTTACTGAATAATTAAAATCCTATTAGCAATAATTTCGTTCGTTTTAGGCCCAACGGATGCGAACATTAACAGTACGGTTTTCGAAAAGCCCTTTTGTAGCACTTGTCAACCGTATTCCCTAGGTTGCAAAGTTCAAAATAGCCCGACGATTTGTCGACGACTGTACGTCCATTAACGAGGAAACAATTTTACGTTTCAATAAAGTAGCTACCTACCTCCAATATATTTTTCTTTTGTAGCGTCGCCTTTGATATATTTTTGTTAATTAGAAAAGTATCAAAGAAGCTTTCTTTACATTAAGGGATACATCAATGAACTGTTAAGAGGATACACCGGTGGCTATAGGAATGAAAAATAGGTATTTGTAGAACTGATTGCTGTCTCTAGCCAAAATCTGGGAAGGCTACAAAGCGTGATAGAGACAAGTGGAGCTGGCATTGAAAATGTCAATTAAAGGAACCAAAAATCGATGATTCGTTCTCGCCCGATTCCTCATCTAAAACTTAACCCATTCGGATAAGTGCTACTTTAATTAAAAATTCAATTAAGAATTGTTTTTGGCTATGGAGGAGACATATAGAAATGATTGTTTATAGAAACCTATTTTTGGAAATATAAAGTCTTCCATTAAAAATTGGAAATAATATTTTGAAAATACTTATAACAAGTTTCATGGCGGAAACAATTTAATAATATCGAGTTAATTCGTAGCTTAATTTTGTCTGAATGGACCTGATTTGTGAATTAATTTCCATTAGCCATTTCTTACGAGTTTTCCTTCTGTTGTATTTCTGTGGACTTTAACTAAGTCAATAGCCATACTTATTTTGTATTAGCCCAATCAATTCCTTATTCAATAGGTGTATATTGTCGTTTGGTGATCTACTTTTATTATTTCATAGCCTTTTGTGACTAATCTTAGTAAGAAGTAGAATCATCTATACGCATTCTGAATTTACTAGCGTAATGCCTATAATTTTATATTAGTAAAAAGGCGTACCTGCATTATAAATGAATTCTTCTCCCCTTAATTCGAGTAAAAAAAGTTAGTAAATTTAGTGGGTACTATATAGGCATTTTAATAATATAACATACATTTAAATGACAAATTCTTTCAGTGTCTACTTTTTATTCTAATTTTTAGACAGACAGATTTAGGCTACAGCCTAGATATGTACAATAAACGGATGCAAAGCGTTTTTTCCGTTGTCGATTTCTTTTTTAACTTCGTTTGTGTGGAGGATTTTCTTTACAAAGCAAGGAATGTTTTCATGATTGCATACTCAAATGTTTGCTGGAAAAAGTAGAGTATGCCTTGAAGTTATCTAGGTTTTTTTTAGAGAGCTGTAATTCTTTATCTCTATTTTAATTCCATGTAAGTGCTGATTTATTTTTTAATCAAACTTTAGAATGTTTATGGTTATTTTATCTTACAAATTGTTGATATCAATTTATAATATTTCGATACAACTTGTATCAAATATTTTGTCAAAATCTGTTCGTACAGACAACATACGCAAGGGTACAAGTATTATGTTTTCATATTATGTATACTCCATTTGAAGAGACATTTCATAAAAGAAAAGATTTACTAGCGTTAACCGAACCTTTCAAATTTTACTACGGTATTCATGTAGATTTTATAAAATAAGAATAATATAAAATAAGTTTTCGGAAAATTACCATCACGCTCATATCAAGATTTATAAAAAATACGTAAGGTAACATGGACTCTTTTCATTTCGTATAATTGACGAAGTTACTTTTCTGTAATCACAGTGATATGATATCATTGTAGGTGATAAAAACGATAATTAACGACTGCACCGAAAAACTCTACGGCAATTGACCTGGAACTGGAATACAAAATAACGAAGTGAAATACCTAATGCAGTGCTTTTGAAACGAATTAATTAGGACACAAGTGTAGTGTTATTATTGAAAATATATTTTGTAATCCAAGAATACCGCACGAGAGCATGTTGCCTTCAGTCTCCGCTTAATAATTTAAGCTTTAATATTAACCTAGCTATCTACGTATACAATATACAACTCCGACAGCTTCCATATTAGCCGCGATGAATCTTCATGGGAATTGAATTCAAATAATACATATCTTAATAGTAATATACGTGCGACATGATCCAGTAGAAGTCGCTAGTTACCCAAGTGCCGCACTCTACCACGAGATAGAGCAGATAAAATGTACAAATATTGCTAATTTTTCTTGCACCTCAAAATGTTGAGTCGGTGGAAAAGTAAAGATAAATCGGAGAAAAACGCCAAGTCCTCCAGTTCTGGTGGGAAGAAGAAAAGAAAGGGAAGAGACAATGGTGAGTCAGTTGTTTATAGACGACGTAGAACTTCCGTAAAAACTTATCGATGTTTCGGACAAATCGCTTGTTTTTGTTTATATGCGATTAGTTATTGTTGTGCTTAGAGTTTTTTAGTACCGAATATAATAAGAAGTCTTCTTTTTTTTTGTAAAGTAGTTAGATGTTTAGTAGTTTATAGTAGTTCATAGATCAGTTAGTAAATTATTATTTTTTACACAAAAACAACATTAAATTGCAATCATAATGCTGTGGTATCTGTCGTGTTTGCCACTAAGAAATATAGGACTATAAAACACAGTCCATACTAAAATTAATCGTTGTAGACCAATAAAACAGGCCATCTATTTCCGACGTATTTTATCGGTTCGCTGCCAATATAAGTTAAAATATTTTTTAATATTGATGGCTGGGCATTGTAATGCTGTAAACTATATATTTTATAACTACAATAATAGTTACTGAGCTCATAAAATGAAAAGTGTGATGCTTTAACTGCATGGTACAAAAATAATTTCTTATACAGTAGTGTTACGTTTAGAAAATCATAAATACTAAACATAATTCTATTGTTAGAAAAGTCGATGCAATTTCGTAGAGCAATATGAAAGAGAGAATTGTAAATAGAGAGCCTCGCTTCCATGTCATAATACAGCCTGAAGTTCGGGTGTGAAAAAATAAAAAGGAAAACACATTTAGTAGTACCAACATAGTCCGAAAGAAAAGGCATACAGACATTTTTAGTGTATGTTAAATAAATTAGTGGTATACACTTTTACCCTTACACAGAGCTTTTTAAAACTATAACGTAAAATCATGTCGCGTATATTTTTATAATAGACATCATTAGTCACCTACGCATGAAAAATTTAATAACCTTCAAGCAAATTACTATGGCAATATACTTTAAAAAAATTACAAAGAAAAAAAGTCTGATTCTTTAAAAAATTGGTAAAGGAATTTGCGATCAAAGTTAGAGTTTTTACTGTTTCTTTCTCTTAACACGAAATTTTTTATGCAGTACTAACAGACTGACGACAAGTACAAGTACCACATCGGAAACTTATATTTGTTAGTTTTCATTTTACATACGTTTACACACCTCCACAGTTTTCAATAAAGATTTATTTTAATATTAACATCATAATCCGCTTAAAAAAAAAACTTTCACCGCCGTATTTTAACGCTGTACATAACATAACATATAGTATTATAACTTTTTTTATTTCAACAACATCGTTACGAGACAATTAATTTATTCCCAACAATATCACACGGAATTGTGTCAACACAAATGTATGAAACCGGATAGAAGCTGAATCATTAAACATTTTAATTGTATTGCGTGCACAGTATCAACTACATCATTAGGATTAGGCCTTCGCAAATGTAAACTAAATTTCCATTTCTAATTGGACCGTGTATGTAGGGGAACTAGGAGATGGTAAAATGTACTAACAATGCATGGATCTATTCATTTCCAATATCGGTCATAGTATAAATGAAATACGGTAAAACGTCGTGCTAGATTAGAATAGATTTCTGCATTGTGTGCAGAGGCACGTCGCGAGAGCGTAAAACTTGTCTCTTTGTTACACGAAATTGATTTTGAAAACAAAATTGAGTTACCATGTTTTGTAGTGGCCATTTTATAGTAAAATTGAAGCCGATTAATAGACGTGCGACGGTGTAACAAAAGTAAGTGACAATACTGTAAGCCGGAAGGGACCCCCGATCAGCCCCCCTAGACAAGTGGCAAGCGATTATTTTTTACAATAACCGCTTGACATGTTTTGTACCGGTTTCACATTGTGAAACGAAAACGAATTAGCCACGGGCCTAGAATGGTATAGTTACGCCACTGTTTGTATGGACACCTTATTTGACACTTTCCTTGAACCGTCACAGTTATCCATATGTAGGAATTACATATTACCGTATAGTTATCGTCTAACTTATCGTATAATTATCATCAAGAAATCATGGCAAAATACAAAGGTTTCTTGAATTTCACAAAGTAATGTTAAATTCATTATATTATAGTTTTGGCCGAAGGTAACCAAAACCGAAGCTGAAGCTTCGTCAGACTCTACTGTATATGTTATAAGTTATGTATTATATTAGGTCGTAGGTCGTGCCCGCAGGCGCTCAGCATCCCCCATTAGACTAGACATGTCTTCTATTTCTCAATTCTGTATTTAAATTCCGTATTTAATTACATTTTTCACAAGTGTACACTTTCCGATTAACGATTCGGAGAATCGCAACTTGCAAAATACAAGAATGATTATAATAATAATCAGAAATGTAGAGCAATTTAGCAGTTGTTTGTAATAATCGCAGTTAGCTTTTGTTTTTATGCATTTCGTTATAAAAATTTTAATATTTGCTTTATATAAAATGTTTATCTTGTTAGCATTAAATCAACGGCGTTGATACTAGATGTGCTTAATACTACGTTTTGGTAGATTGTCCAGTATAATTTAAATGATCAACTTTGGCTATAATATGATGAACAGCATATGTCTCTGTTAAAGAGACAGTAAACATGAGTATGTTTAATACTCTATAATAATCAATGTAATGTATGATTTCTATGATTGTAATACTGTATTCGTATCATATTAGTTACTAGATGTCGCTCGTAGCACAGAGCGCCTAAATTTGTTTATCTCGCCGAAACCACACATTTTTATGCGAGAAAAAGATAGATTGGGTGCGCTTGTTTTTTGTCTCTAAATGTTTGTGTCTATTAATTAATAATATCTCTCCCACTTTCTCTCTCATACTCACACATACACATACACCCTATACACAGTATCACTTTTAAATGTACCTACATAAGTAACTACAAAACCACTTCTATATTATTTACTATCACATAATTGATTCATAGCCAGATTGTGGAAAAAGTAATTTGTTCGCGTTATGTCCAACTCAGCCGGCAATCACGACTAAATTGCGTAAGCTCGTCAACTGGCAGTGAATACATTAATTCGACAATACATAAAAGTATTTAAGTGGTTTTGAGTTTTGTAGTAATTCAATTTAACCTTTCTTTTAAATTTTTTTTTTTTTTATTTTTATCAGAAAAAACAATAGCTAAAATAATTGGTTCACTTTGTTAATCACTTTATTTGTTCCAGAAGAAGATTGGCAGGGAGACCCAAGAATTGATGGTAAGTCCACACTATAGCCTATTATTATTATTTGTCAAATACTCTCAAATTCGTTATAGACAGTGTAGGGTCGACAAACGTAGCTCTACGAAAAAAAGAAATTTGAACTTTATATCGAATTAATTTTTTTATACATAGCCATTATTAAAATTTCTAAACCTTACATTACTTAAACGAGATAGATAATAGATGCGCAAAAATTAAAGGACATACCCACATTTTAGGACATGCACTAGACAAATATTCCCTTTATTTCCATGCACTCGGTTCCGACGAACAGACATCAAAGCTGAATTCCCAAATCTTTTTTGGGAAATCAAAGTCTGTGCAGCGCAGTCAATAAACTCAATTTAGTCCATTAAAAGCTCCGAATTCATCACAATAGAACGCTATGAAATTTTAAAGCCTAACTAAAAGCACAAATGAAATAAAACCAAACTAAAAATATCGACACTTCTGACAAGCGTATAGTGAAAAGTTAACAAGTTAATTTTAGTATTCTTAATTTTAGGAGTTATATGAAACACGGAATATTAAGGTGATCGTTCATTAGTCAGCATCGAACGCGCCGCACCATCGCGCGCACTTTAACGCTTCGCATTTTAGACCTAAAAATGCGGCGCGTACGCCACGTGCGATGCGTACCTCACTGAAAAAATGTGCCCGTAGTAACCATCTCTTAAATAACCATTTTCAATGATTTTTTTAGAGCGCTGTTACAGGTCACATTAATTGTGAGAACACCGAGGTCACATTAATCGTGAGAAGTTCCGGGATCAAGTTAAAAAAAAATAACTTATTTGTTACGTACATACAATATCATAAAAGTACAAAGCCGGATAAGCACTAATAGGTCTGCTAGAAAATATTTCACGCTAATGGTCCTCTCATATTACTAATTTGTCTAGACTCCAACGTTGTTTGTAATGAAAAATATCTCTAATAACTAGAATATACTTGAATTCTTGTGCTAGACAATGAACTCTGTTATAAAACCTTTTATCTATTGTATCTATTAAATGTGTTTGGAATTTACTTGTAGCTATATAAATTATTATTTTGCAAACTTCATTTTTATTCTCTGTAAGATAAGTTTACAATTCCACTAGAAGATCATTATATTTCTATTCTTAATAAGTCATTTATGCCGATTTCAGCAGCCTTGAACTGCCTTACAGACGCAAGTTTTCTTTAAATTAACTATCCAACATAAAATGATTATTATACGAGCTATACCTAAATTAATTTCCCTGAAAGTACAATATGAAATAATTTGGGAAAAATTTCTTAAATTAATTCACCCACTGCATAATTTAAAAAAAAGTGCATTTTTTAAAAAAAACGCAGTGCCAAACCAGATTAATTAAAAAACCAAATTAATAACTAAGTTATTAATTTGCTGGTTTTTGAAGCTAGGATACTAAGCTAGTGACAGTAAAATTAATATAAGCTAGTACTTCTGGCTCCGCGTCGACAAAAGTAGTTTTATTTCTAAGCTAGTAAACTGTAGTAATTGAGTGGACGAGCCAGGATCAGATAGCTAAGACAGCTAAAAAGAGAACTGGCTTATTATCCTAGTTTGAATGAAAAACTAGCCCTGGCATAATTTCCTTTGACTGTGCTAATCAGGTACCTAAAAATCAGCTATTAAAATCTCAAAGCTACTCGAAATAGCTTAAAAAGCAGAACAGTTAGCTACTGTAATGACAGACGTTCCACGACGGGCCGCAAAGTCGCGAATGCAAAACGAACACGATACACGTTGCACTGTGGCTTTTTTGAATCCCGATGGAAGCCCCGGTCGTAATGGTCGGGCGATCTATCATCACAATAACACAATTGACATAACGAACCAGAAGACCGACAAACTGTCAAATGGGCGCGGATACGGTTGCATCTGCGCTGCGCGCATCTGATCACTGTGCGTGCCGCGTATGATATACTACGCCTAACATTTCAATTTCGAAAATATGCCGGCTTAACCCCTTATCAGTTGTACCTAATGTGTGAGCAACTATTAGAGTTTTTTTACCATGGCACGGCGATTGTGCAGCGACCCGGTCGGTATCACCTGTGCTTACCTACTTTAAACACGGCAACCGTCTCAGTAATCTATGGATTAAGTATATAGACACTTTCATATTATGAATTTGTCAATTGTATGAACACGGGTGCAGTACGGCCCGGATATCGTGGGCCGACCGTATGCATCTAAAAGAAGGCTTACTGGTTCGTTTTATCTATTGTCACAATACTCTGTGAAGGACGTATACAGAATTGCCCTCACCATTGTATTTACATTGCAGTGACCACTTTTTGCCGATACCTATTACGTTAGATAGAAATTGCTACACAGATTTTTCTATTTCAAGCCGAGCTCAATTTGCGACTTTGGATTTTTTTACGATAGATGCCTCCGATGACCGATCAAATAAATTGATACAGCTTTTATTTTGAAACCGCAAAGCGACATTGTTCTCTTTAATGTAGAGAAGTGGATCATAACAAAGAACTCGATCAATTTTTTTTTCTATACCTCATAGCACTAAAGATAAACGAGAAGTAATAGCAATTAATTTTACTTAATAGTTCACACGGACCGCACAATAATTTCGTTTTTGTGACACTCAACTGATGTGCAGTGTCCGAATTAAAATTCATATGTTAACTTTTTATTTTGAGTGTTATTACATTATATCATTGCACCGTTTAAAATATTTTACGTGAAGGTATTGAAATTCATTGAAACAACCTAACTTCTAGTTACTTTGAGCATTTAACAGCAAAAACGTAGCTTCCAGACGCCATCAAAGAAAGCTGCAAAAATGTTACTTACAGATAAATGCTTCAAAGAAAACGTTGGTAAACATCACGATAGCGTATTTTCCGTACTTTAATATTACTTTAGGTGTCAAATGGCTGTGAAACACATTCGCCATTTATCAATATGTCGCGCTGAATCGTGTAGACATATTAACGCTTGCCTTCAATACGCTACGTTTCTGTCTTGATATCTTTTATATGAGTTATTTTCTTTATAAATGTATCCTTTCTTATATTATTTTAAACGGGAATGTGTGTTTGTTTATCTTTACTTCAAGCCATAACTAAGAAACTATTTGAATGATTTTTGGCGTATGCTTAATTGAAATGTGAGGATAGGTCATAAAAATGAGTTGAGTTTTCAATAATAATTTTTTTTAACCAAATAGTATCATTCATATCCCTCGATCGATTTTTCATTGATCCCGTTTATCAGATATACAGTGAGAAACCTCCTTTTTTGGAAGTCGATTATAAATCCAAACATAGGGGAGAACTCATAAAAAAGACCAGACGTCTTGTGATAATTTTTTTAAAAATTTGCTATTCCTGGCGATTCGTCTGCGATAATGCCGATAATACTGCAAACCTTCTTAATAAAATACTCGTTGAATTTTTAAAAGGGCATTGACAAAACTGAGACTATAGGGGATAGCTCGATTTTTATGAAAACGGAAGCTTTATTAGTTGCTCGGAAAATCGAGCAAACCACTCAACATTTTTAGCTATCTTCTGTTATAGTTTATCTGTCTAATATCTTATCCATGACAAGGATGTGACTCAAGTAAGTGATCATACTATTATGTATTAAATATGGTAAACTCATCTCGCTGAGACGCTTGTCCATACAATCAATGCAGAATTGGTATACCCTGTATGTAAATTTTTTTTTTAAAACTATAAAGGTCCTGTGACTCAGGCTTAAAGATATTTTATGAAGTAAAAAGTATAGATTTTTAGGGATAGGTTCCAGATATGCGTAACGATAACATCAAACATAGATTCAGCAAGGTTCACTACTGTTGCTTAGTGGCCCCAGCTCCCAAAGTTACGAAATCAATCAATAACACCAGAACCAAATTTAGCATTCTCAAAGAATCGTTTATTTCTTAAATTAGCACCAATACGCTAGCTTCTGGGTAAAATGGAACACCATAGCTATAGAGCTATTTATAACGTTCCGTATGCAACGATCAAACACAATTATACAGAACCGCCTTCTAGCGCAATCGCATTTCACCTAAATGTTATAAAAGTGTAAAATGTTTCTTCTTCATTTGCTGACAATACGAGTATATCAGGTAGGCTCAGTAGTTTCTGAAACCATTTTTATATAAAATAGAATTTCGCTTTTTAAATAAAAGTTGGTAGTTACGATGGCAATTCCTGAGTCATTTAAGACTCAAGATGAAATTAGTGAAGGTCTTGTTTGGTTACATAGGATAGGGACTACCCTATCCGTCTTTATCTAACGACGTCTTTATCTAAGACGGAAATAGACGCACAGAAAATATGACGAAACCTTTAGATAATTATTTTTTAGTCTAAGGATTTAATTTGATTTAATAACTTCCGTAAGATTTATTAAACTCTTTTTTATATAAAGTTATGATACTATCAAATATTTGATAGCGACCGATAAAAAGATTCAATATTCGGAATCGGTAATCTGGAGTGCTACTCTCAAACGGCACATTCAAATATTCGAACACGACCAAATTTTGCCATCCTACTTCTATCAACGTCATTTTATATTACAGTGGGACGCAGCATTTTTATTCATTTGTTTGAGACTCAAAACGTTTCCGGAAATCAGGGTATACAGCTCAAGGTGACATAAAAGAGACAAATATAGATTATGCAATAAATAGGGAAGAAAATAGTCTGCATTGTCTGGATATAAAATGTTGGAGTGCAATTATTTAGTGAAGTTCCCGAGCACGTCTTACGCTCTGTTTGATTCCACCAGCTTAAATTACCGGCTGCCTCGAAATTGCTTTCAACGAGTCAATGTAGAGAATTTATTTGTTTATTGTATTCTGTTTTGATTTATATTTAAAGACTATGGAATACTGAGAAACTTGAGCTTTTTTATTTCTATGATTGTAATAGTCATCTTAATTCATATTGTAAAAGCGAAGAGACAAAATTTTGTTGTTGACGGTCAAGCGCGATTTTGTATCGTGTATTTTTTGTATTTGTATTAAAATATTATAGATTTCAATATCTTGATAGATATTCCGCTTTTTGGTGGCAGGGGTATACTCTGAAACCAGTGGTGTAACTATACCGTTCGAGGCCCGTGGCAAATTCGTTTTCGTTCTACTATGTCAAACCAATTCAAAAATATTCGCTTGCCACTTGTCTAGGGAGGCTGATCGGGGGCTCTTCCAACCAGGGGCCCGTGGCATTTTGCCGACTTGCCACCTTGTCTTTACGCCACTGTCTGAAAACGTTTGAGACTTAAAGAAATAAATCAGAATACTGCGCTTTACGCCGTTTGTCCACCAAAACCGTTAACTGATAACGAGTTTATTTCGGCCCTATAAAATGCAACTTTATGGCCCTAAGTTTATTTTTTTGACGATGTTATTATGAAACCGATACTATATATGAAACCTGTAGTTTATGTCATAAAGTAACATTTTATCCTTGTGTGTTCCCGGTTGACGGTGTTAGTGGACAAACGGCCTTACTTTCACAAGTCTATAAGGATGTTGTAATAGTAGGATGGCCAGGCGATCAAATCTGAATATTTGAATGTGCCGTTTCAGAGTAGAGCTCCAGGTAAACATCCGAAAAATCTATAATAAGTTGCGGGCTAGTGGCTACATATATTACTTACCGATAAAGTTTCTGATAGGCTATCAACAACTTTTTGACAGATTCTCCATACAACACCTGTCATAAAAAGTTGTGGATCCGACGCATATTAGTAAGCGGTGAAACAGGCCCTTACTATTCTTATTTTTTAAACTTAGAAATTCATAAGAGACGCAAAGCTTTCCGCGTTACTTTTGGTACGAAGTGAATTAGGTAATGCTTCTGGAGCTATGAGGCTTCGCTCTTTCCCTAGAGCTCTGAAAAAAGGATAACACTAAAACGAAAATAACTCGACTGCCTCACATTCGGAAATTGGAATCCATTCAATATTAAAAATAGAGCTTGCCAAAACTTAGAGAAAATCCTACTTGTGGCTGACACTTGAGTGGATGGAGAATTCTATAAATGAGTTTATAAAGGCTACTATAGCTACAAAATTAATATATTTTAATAGTAAGAGGGGAATTTCGAATTTACTCGAGCGCGTGAGATTAAGCTAGTGTAGGCTTTCTAAATGTCTCTGGTTATGATGGTATAAAAATCAGATTTCTTTTAGTTTAGTTAGTTCGTCGGTTCGACGGTGTCGTCGAAACTGACAGATTAAGTGTTAAAAATACAACAAAGATCAATTCCATAAGTAAGCCTGTAATAACATAGAACAACAAAGCCTCATATTTTCGTAACCAGGCTTCCCAGATATTTTATGTCACATTCAATTAAATGATTTAGGCCTTGCTGTCTAAAATCGTCCAATAATAAATATGTTTACTGTTACTAAAAAATAGTACTCTCACCTCTTTGGTTACAAATAAAATTTTATTTTACACTTGTGAAAGATAAGAATATTAAAATTGTAAAAAAAGTTAAGGGCAAATGTCACAGTCCCATTCTCAAAAATAAAAAAAAAGGGGTTGCACCGTGCACACCCAAAACATTCCTAAAGAATTAATTTGAAATCGTAAAAGTAACTTCCCTTGATACTACTTTTTAAATAACGAATCCTCGGGAAGTATAAGCATAGTAGAAAAGTAGATTCAGCAACCCACAAAACTTTTCCTTTGCGAATCGTCATCATACTAGCAATTTTTTCCGTTGGTGTGGTGAGACTTTTAGCTTTACTATGTTATTAAATGTCATGTTTATTGTAACGAAGTCCAAAATATTTAATTTTGCTACAGTAGAAGCTAGCATAGAACCTATTTCAGATTTTATTGAAGCACTATTTTTAATAAAAAAAACCATAGTAATTTATAAAAAATTGTCATGGCTGTTTTGAATCTTATCATATCGTTCTGCGAAAGACACAAAATGTTTCTTTCACGCAATAACAGAAAAATATCTAAAAACGGTGCTGTAGTTAACCAGGAGTTTTTACGAACCAAACTGTATCTACTGCAACAAAACTGCAACCTAAATTAGTTCTTGAAATGCTCATCAGATGTCGCGTTTATAAAAATAGCCTTTGAGAGGAACTAGGTTCATGTTCGAAAATTAGCAGACTGCGCTATTTGATGCAGCTCTCTGAAAACGCATCTCGTAATAGCGCCATCTGTGCAACGGCAGTGTAATTACTACATGCGCTCGGCGCGGTGCATCTGAGCTAGTTTCTGTCTTCTGTACTAGATGGAAAAGGTGAATAATAAATGTGCCTGAAAATTGCACAAAGATGCATATCTAAAGCAAACTTTGCCTAATGCCTAAAGGTGTTTCATTTGCTCAGCTGACACATTTTATGAATTGCCATTTTTGCGGCCTTCAAAAAATTCAAAGATTGCAGTACTAATTATCATTAGGTAGATGCTTACACGTAAATTATTATTATTGGATACTACGACTTTGGGTTTCAATACATAATTTATTAATTTCAGTAATAATTAATAGTCGAATTTATTGAAATAGATTTACAATTAACCTGTATTCGAATGCATATTATTCATGTTATAATGAACAATTATTATTATAAACACTTTCTAATTTCAAATGCAAACTATAGTTTGCATTTGAAATTAGATCACATAACAGTACGTGCTAAATCCTGATGCCGGGCTCGGTCTAAGTAAAAGTAGGCTATTGTAAAATAATATAGAGAACACGCCCTACACACTGTGTACTTTGCGACAATAGTTAAACTTACTATAATATTTCGTTATCACCATTATTTGCTCTTTTACCCCCAGGTGGTCTATCGGATGGGGAGACTGGCCGAGGGCCTCGCGGGCGCGGGTCCCGTAGAGACGACCCCCGCAGGCACACGCTGGCCGGCAACCATCTCTACATGCACCAACACCACCCGGGACACATCAGCACCATCGATGTTGAGGTGAGTGCAGTATACAGAGGTCCACTGTGCGCACGGCCTAAGCGTGGGTGATCCTTTTTTGCTCGTTGACGCCTGCCGCGCTACAGCCGCATTTATAAAAGTTATATACTCACAAGCGCACACTTAGGATCGCGCGCACAACTGAGTTCAACTATCTGTAAATGAGCATTATATTACTCGTGTAGGCCACTTTCATTCTACCGCACCATGTACCTACGAAATTACATAATCACACTCAATCTTTAAATACTTTGAGATTGCAATTTTGGAATATATTGCTTCGTATTCGAATAACGTTTTTTAAACACTGCCACCCTGATATTTTCTATGGGTGGTTGAAATTATAATGATATAGTTAAATATCATTTTAATTTCAGCCACCCACTGTTCGATATTGTCAAAATAAAAAGGCTTACAGCGCAAAGTGTTTTTAGTAAAGAATATACAAAGTCCATTAAAGAGCCATTTTGCATTTTATCAGCTAAAAGCTACAATCCAGGTAAACACTTCGCAATTAATATTAATCGTGCTAAGATGAAAGTTTTTGTACACAAAGTTACACCTAATATCTTTCCATTTCGGAACTCTCGTGACAAGCTTTAGGATTAATTTTTATGACGTCAAGGACAAAAGGAAAAAGCTATACTGCGATTTGTTATTTTCTTACTTGTTTGACATCAAACTGAAAGTATTATTTCTTATTAAAAATAGTCAAACGAGTTAATTTTCAAGTTTTATATACTATTATAATAAATCTTTATTTCTTCAATGCCTTATCAAGGTAATACGCTTTGGCTGACACACTGAACGCTGTATATAGCGTTATGTAATTATTATGTTTTATTTAGTATCTAATTAACTGGAAACAATGTAAGTTCGCATTCCAGGATTGCTTATGTTCTATCTATATATTAATATTATGGTGGTATTCAAAAGTACCTTGTTGCCTGCGAATGCGTCCGTGTGAAATTTTATAGTATGCAAATAGTCCCGTTTTTACAACAATTTTTGGTCACTGCTCGGCTCTGTATAACATCACGCTACATGTATAAGTTGGCCTTCCTTGATAAATGGACAAACCAATACAAAAGGAATTTTTTAAACTCCGGCCAGTAGTTCCTGGGATAAGCACGTTCAAACGAACTCTTAAGCTTTATAATATTAGTATAGATATAAATTAACCTGTATTAGGTAATGGCATTAGATTCGACGCAAATAACTTTATTTATTTATATCTGTTTGTGGATCTCATAGTTATGATATTTTTTATTTTTTTTAGATGTTTTTCATAAAGGTGCTTAAATAAGAGTTAACTAAATACAGGTTCTATAACTGATTTGTCAAATACACATTTTTAAAATAATATTTAGAGGGCAAGCGAGCCGACGGATTACCTTATGGAAAGCGACTGCCGTCGCCTATGGACACTCTCGACATTCGAAGAGTCGCAAGTGGGTTGCCGAGCTTTATAAGGGAATAGGTTGTAAAAGTAATGGTAATAGGGATAGGGGATTTAGGAAGTTAGGCTACCGGTAAATTCACTCATTGAACGAAACACAGCATTACGCCGTTTCAAGCCAGTTTTCTGTAAGGCCGTGTCATTACTCCGGTCGAGACGGCCCATTCGTGCCAAAGCATGGCTCTTCCACGGCAATAAGCATCCGTATTTTGTACTTGAGATCGGAAAATGTCTCATCGGTACATGCCTACACCGGGGTTTGAACCTGCACCCTCTCGAGTGCGAACCAAAGTTCTTACCCACTAGGCTAACATTTTAACTGAATAGTTATAATGAGGGTATTCGATAATAATTTATGTGCTACTAGGTGAAAACACACAGTTACAGCTCGTTACATGGCATTTTGTGACATGACACTATAATTGCCACGAAACGACGACTTACGACTGTAAAGCTCTACCTGAAATATCGAAAACCCTTATAGCACAAACGGACATAATTAACTCTATTCGCAAAGCGCAGAAAGCGTTCAAGTATGTATTACAAGAAAATCTCTACAGTGACGCAAACTGATAATGAAGCGTTTAAATTAATTATTACATCTTCACTCTTAATTATTGCGTGTATAAATCATACTAGACTATCATATTACGCTATTTCACAAGTTGACAAAACTCCCCATCAAGTTTAATTAAACAAAGATAATCGGACGTTCTAAACAACAGCTGGAGTTATAAATGTTAAATTAACTACGAGTTGGGACTAAACTATGAAGAATATATTATTCGCTCTGGTCATTGTTAGGACGGGGTGAATCGGAAATGAGTTGGGTGTTCTATACAAAGTTACTGCTATAGTTTGAACGCCAATGATGAAGAAATTTGGCCATTGATTTGGAGATCATGGATCATAATACCATTCTATTGACTTCAGGTATTAATAGAACCAGGCGTTACTTTGCGGAAACCCATAGCTACAAGTTTAGTAAATTAATATTTCTAGTAATATTTCGCGAAACAAATATCCATGTCTTATAAGTAACCCCTCTATTCATAAAAATATTTAAGCAATGTTTAACTAATCAAGGTTCGTTGTCCCTTTCTGAAATATTGAAAACGTCACGACAGAATGGGACAGCGAACCTTGATTAGTTATATAATAATGTATATAATTAATATATATGCTTAAATA
>JAOTAV010023850.1:0-22136 GCA_026546445.1 Cyclargus thomasi
ATTCCACCTGCAACTTTTCGCCATCGACCTACGCGGAAGGTTTACCACCCATATCGTCTTGATGAATGGCAGTCTTCAACAGTACGATTTTCGCGTAACTTTCTGCCTCGCACAATAAAGCTCTGGAATGAACTATCACCAGCAGCATTTCCGGACCGCTACAACCTATAAACCTTCAAGAAGAGAGCGTATTCCCTCTTTAAAGGCCGGCAACGCACATGCAACTCTGATGTTGCGAGTGTCTATGGGCGGCGGTAGTTCCTTTCCATCAGGTAACCCGTTTGCTCGTTTGCCCCCTTATTTTTATTTAAAAAAATCCTCTATGGTATAGTTGGAAAGGTCGTTACGACCTTTTTCACCGCTTACTGATAAGTCTCGGATTGGCTATTCTCAACAAAATTGAGAGATTTTTTAAGTTGTAATTTATTTGTCAGGTTGTTTGTTTGTTTGTTGTTTGTTAATAAGTTGTAATTACTTATCAGGAAGTGGTGAAACAGTCCCTAAAGTTTATAAACTTCAATACTCAAATGGAATAACAATCTAACAATAGCATTTAATAAAACCACATTTCTATAACCTCTTTCGATTAAGCCTAGCCTACGGAACTGTAATAAAAGATTGGTCGCATGGAAAATACGAAACACGTGCCACCTATTGCATTTGTGTCAACGGAGAAGTTTAATCATAATAGTTCCGGAGCTCAGACTATATTCGTTTCACGTATCTTAGTAATATTAACCTTATATAAGTTTACAATGTAAATACTTGGGAGACAGTTTGTAATATCGAAGACTTGTGCTAACTGAATTTCGACGTTAAGTTTGGAAATGGGTGGATAATGTATGAATATATTTTGTACTGAGATTTAAACTTTTCTTTAAATACAGTAAGTAAATTTTACGCTAGATAAATATTTTAGTAATAATTATTATATTGATGTTCAGACAAAACCCATAAATCATTCTATGCGGGAAATCCTCATATAAATGCTACTTAAAAAACTTTTGTAGGAAATTGTTTCATAGTTATTTGATGAATCTATGTAAATTGGTCGGACTATTTCAAAATCATGTAAGTCGAGATGAGGCCAGGTTTGATATAACACAACCAATCTACGTAAGCTTTGGCTACGAACTTTCTTGATATTTCTTTTTCAATTCTATTTGTAGCAATTCTATGAGTCGAATAATTTATGCGACTCATAGAGTTGCTACTAATAGCGTAAACTCATAATACCGAATAATACACCCCACCGAATGTCTCGAGTATCACTTAAGGGGGTCGGACAGTGAGTGATGCGGCGCTAATTGCTGGGACCTTTCGTCACTGTATTATGCATCCTCCATCTTATATATCGCTGGTTCTCCCATATAAGGGACTCTATTAAGGATTGATTAACATGAAGGATCTTTGATCTTGGTTTACGATATCTTTTCTTTGATGTTCAAGCAAATCGAGAATGGTTACTCACTCATAAACATAATATGTATATATATTATTATTTTTATCAAAAAATTAAAACCGACTCCTAAAGGAAAAACAAAAATAATGAAAATAGTATTAAATAATATAATTCTTTAATAGTGCCTGTTTCAAAATTCGGTGAGACCTCAGTCTATTTCCGTACACAGTCTTCATTATTTTAAAGTCAGTACCAGCTTACATGTTACGATTTCTCGGACAGACTATCTGAATTTCTTTGACTGGTACCAACTTCAAAATTATATAATAATTATAATATTACCCTTGGACTTTTACCTGTCCCTGAAATTTCGTTATAAATTTTAATGTCTCATAGTTTTATCTGATAATACTTTTTATGTACTGCTGATATCATTTTTATTTAGAATAAATAAAATATATCGCTGGATGCACAATGTCCACTTTTTACTACAATTTTTACTAAATACAAAAAGTTGGGTAGTTATTTTTTCTTTAATGGCATTTAATATTTGTGTATCCGTCCGCTATTAAACACTGACTCTGTCATTTTCAAGGGTGTCGTGAAATGGTGATAGACCAGGGGACGAGTGCACGCAGATAAAAAACAGTGAAGGCTAGTTACTAACGTCTTATTTTATTAATCATAATGATTCTAACATTTGTTTATTTTTTCAATGCTCTTCAAGGACTCTACACTAAAAGCCTATTAAAGTAGAGAATTTCTGTTAATTTTCTAGTATTTTTTTATCTCCGGTCGAAACTCGATGTTACCTTTGTCAAAAGTAACGAAACTGACAGCATAAAGCTAAGCGTACATGGTGTAAATTCCTAGAAAGAAAATATGATTTCAATTGTTTTAGGTATAACATACTTCATTACATTACAAAATAAATTGAAACACCATAAAAGGAAGAGAAAATTAAACGTAAATGTTTTGTGAAACGTATAAAAGCTTATAATAGTGAATAAAATAGAATTATTGTAACATTTTATTATTTTTACAAAATTCAGATTTAAGGTGGTAATAAATCTGACCGAAAAAATATGCCTCATGACAATTATTATTTAATATCGAATTTACTTGTAAACAAAATTGAAATTCGGAATATTATTTATAATATTTAGAATCATTCACTAAAATAATTTTGAAGATTAATCAACATATATAACAAATATAAATTGAGCCTATTTTTCGATGAGGTACAAACTTTTTTAAATCACTCAAGGAAGTCGGTTTTAATTTTTTGATGAAAATAATAATTTTTACCATTATTAGCTATCGAAAATTATATAGCATATAGTGATCTACTAGACATTTTGAATAATATCTTCTATATATTAATACGTGAGCGGAAAACATTGCACCCCTTTTTACAAAAGACGCGTAGATGTAAAAGCATAAAATTTCTCCCAGTTGTAGTTGATATGGAGGAGGAGCGTAGAATACCTTTATTATTTTTAAATATGCTTTGATTGCGGGTATTTTTAATTAATAAAACTCTACACACACTACAATATTTTGACATGACACGATAATCAGACACGAGCTACTCATTTATTTATAGTTGAAGTCTATGTTTTTTTTTTCATAAAATTTTATAACCTGATAACGAAACCTTTATGTCAAATTAAAGTCTGTGTTTGAATTTAGAATAGATTACACTTTTTATAGATACGCTCTACACGATGAATATTTAAATATTTATGGCCATATTTTGACAACAGGGAGACCTCTAGAATTTGCAATTATCTGAAGATCTAATAAAAAGTAACCTTCTTATTCATAAAAATATTTGAACAGTGTTTAACTAATCAAGAGTCGCAGTCTTTTCTGGAATGTTTAAAACGTCACACGACAGAAAGGGACATCCAAACTTGATTAGTTAAACACTGTTTAAATATTTTTATGAACAAGGGGGTTAATGCTGCTGACAATTAAGCAGTACTTACTATGTAGATCAAAACACATCGAATCTTCAAAGTCTTCAGAAACTTTAAAAAATATCCAAAGTAACTCAGGATTGAGTCTTCATAAACAACTCACCTACTCTGATGGATCACATCTCGCGTTTTAACTTTTAAGAGTGTATATAAAATGCAAAAATTATATAATTTATATACTACAGTAGAGGTAAACGATATACCTCTACTATAGTATATAATAAAATTATATACTATAGTAGAGGTAGATGATAACGATAGAGTTATAACCGATTCGAAAACGGAATAGAAGTTTTATTCAAAGATATTTGGTGAAGTTTTATTTATTCGGATCCGTCAGTTCTCAATAAATCAGGCTGAACTTTAAGCGTTGGAGCACAATACACATAACGAACCAGTAACCGCCTTGTATTGAACGCATATCTATCAGAACCGAATCTAAATTAAGCCCTCTTTGACTTTGACAGCGAATGATTCGGAAGAATCGGACGATTCGACGCAGACATTCATATATCGAATTCTAAAATTGTTTTCGTTTATCGCATTCGGGTTATGCGGTCACCATTAAAAGTGCTTTGCTTACAACACCGCTTAAGTAATTTTTACTATTTGAAAACTGTGTGGTGACAAGGCAAACCGACTTGAACTCTGCCACAATTTTTTTAATAACAGCTTTTGACTAGCTGAAGTCTTTATAACATGAGGCCAATGATAATACGCAGCTCTATCCAATGGCATTAAAATGTAAAAAATTTTGGACTTGAGCGGCGTTGTTAGCTAAGGGACGATAACGGTCATCACGCGACGCAACACGACTCTGCGTCGCTCTGCAATGCCACCATCTTTTCTCTCTTACAACCTTGGCTTACTGTACCCGCGCCAATTTGTCAGTTTGTTTATATTCGGCCTACTGATTCGTTATGTCCATTGTGGTTGTAGTGTTGCGCGTCGCGGATCGGTTTCCGTTCCCTTATCAGTTTTAAAGGATTTCCATGTCTACAGTTTACTCGCATTTCCTCGCGCACTCCAACAAACTTGCTAAAATCCTAAGCCGCAGAGTAAAATTGTTTGATATTTTCGACAAATAGATGCTTAGAATTTTACTATTGGAAAGCAATATTTATTCACAGCTCTTATTCGATGAAAACTTAGGTATATTGTAACAGAATTGAATGCATTGTTAGTTTCTGGTAGAATTAATATTTATAAAGCAAAAAAACATTCTGATCCAGTTGCATCACTTTCGTACAAATGTCGGATAGGCCATCGTCAACTTTTTTGACAGATTCGTCACACTTCAGGCGTCAAATAAGTTGCGGATAGCCAAATCTAATACAGGCAAAAAGTTAAATTTTTACTATGTTTGAGTTTTCATATTTTTTATACTTAATACTAACAATCATATTTTGAATCTCATTCTGTACGTCGTATTAGGTCACAGAACATGAAGCAAATTACAAAAAACTACCTCTCTAATGTAAGCCTCAGAACATTATATGTACATAGCTACGCTAGTTTTACATCCCTCGAATCTTAACACAAAGGATCATATAATATTAAAGTGATACATTTTTAATTCCACGCTTTGAATATGCATGAGGCAGATGTCCGTTTGTGAACCGCTTTTATGATGATTCCTCTAATTGTGCTGCCCTCCCGCATCTCATTAACATTGCATTTTTCACAACTAATGGCGGTTCTTAGTAAAAGTTCTTGTATTTACATTAAAATGGTAATGCCTCGCTTTTTAGTAGCCCGCCGCGCTGTTTGTTGGAGTTTTTATCCGACTTTCAAAAGCGAGGAGGTTATACGTTCGGCTGTGGATATTTCTTTATGTATGTTCAACCCTAGTTCCGCCGTTTGTAAACCGATTTTCAAAATCTTCTCTTTGTTGTATATAACATTGTCCCTATTAGGTACCATATTCACTAAAGTGATGAGTAATCGAGGGAACTACTTGAAATTTATATGGAAACATATGGTGATTTAGGTGTCCTTCGAAACGTCCTAAGTGAATACTACCAGAAAGAAAGTTTTTGTACCAAAATAATTTTAATTCAAAAAAAATGTTATTTTTTCTTCAAACTTAATTTTTTGGATTATAATGATTGTAGTTTAATTTAATTACAATTACTAAAACATGTAACGAAAAACTTTAAATTAAGTTATACAAAACTTGACTATATCTGTAGATAATTTTGATGAATAGTTTTGCAATATGATCCTTTAAAAAAATAAGTTTATTTGTCGTGGAGTATTATAGGTTCGTATAATGCGGGAAATTAAAAGAGAGCCAGTTGACGGACCTACGTCATTTGGTGGGAATATCTCAATTCCATGAAAGTCGTTAGCCGTCGGCTGGGTTTGACATAAAACGGCCAAATTACTTAAATCCCCGATACCTATCTGTTTCAAATTCCATGATTGTACTTTGTACCTATAATTCTACATGACTACTATATCACAGAGCATTAAGTTTCTACACTCACTATATGACGTTAAATTTAAATTAAAACAAAGTTTGTAAAGCACGAAGTTTCAAGCCATTCAGATTTTAAATACTAAATTAGCGTACCACAGAAACGTATATTAAAACTTTCCCCAACTTGTGCACTAATAAAAATAGTCATAATTAAAAATGCGCACATTTTAAAACACGAATTCGTTTAAAATTAGACCGATTCGAAATAACCGAGAGGTAGACATTAATTTACGACCGCGAAGGAAAAAGGGGGAAAAGCGAGCACTACTTTAATTTTCCCTCTAAGATACGCAAACGGGAGTTACATTTTAGCCGGGCAAAGTCATTAATATTCAGTAGAAATTTACTCTCATTAGAGCCATTTCTGGTGGTGGATAGTCGGCGTAATTAGCATGTTAACTACAATGGACTGATGACCCTTTAGAAATACTCAAAGCGTTAAAATGTCCACAACGACGCGAACTGAGGAATATCAAAAAGAATTCAAAAATATCGTCTGGGCGGTGAAAGTAGCAAAAATTTTTTTGACATTTGGCCTTTATCCATACTAGCAATAATTTAAAATATACAGAGGTTTTATGACCAATATTTATTGTTAACTAGCTGTTGCCCGCGACTCCGTCCGCGTGGTAACAAAGATGAGAGTTATTATTTTCTTAAACAAAATTAAATGCTTATTACACTTAATGATCCCTTAACTCAGGTTCTGAAATTAATATTTTAAACTCTAATATGAGAAATTAACTGAGCTTACTTGAGAGTACAATGAGTAGCTGTCAAGCGTCATTGTAGTGCATAGTTATGCTATGTATCAAAGGTGGCGCTGTATTTTCCTGTTTTTTTTTTAAATAATCCTGATTTTTTTTGCTATTAACGAGCTCGAGACCCTTTCTACGAATTCAAAACTAGAAATCGGTTCGTGGCTGCTGGAGTTATAGCGACAGGAAGAAAAAACCGACTTATTTTTATGTAATAGATAAAATGACTACTTATTTATAAGGTTTAAACGTTGCTTACAAATAACCATAGATAATATTTGTTTACATTGAAACGAAGTATATGCACTTGAGACACTGCTTTACAGAATTAAGCGGGGGTCGACATGAATGCTGAAAAATTCGGCTTGAATACTGCTTTCCTGTATACAGGTTTTCGTTAATTATTAACCCGGCGCAGCAAAAAGGTAAGAATGTACCCCCAAGTCATTAGAAGCAGTTGCTTGAGAGCGCAATATTATGCATTCAAACAAGGAGTGTAACCCCACGGCAGTCGGCAGCAGGTGCGACGGTAACGAGACTTGAACTCACTTGAGTCCATGTCACATCCCTGACGTCAATTATGCCCCATTATACATTTCATTTGAAACATGTGTTGCATTTAAAAATTGCATTTGCGCGTCTTTATATAAAATCTGAAAATTGTTGTTGATATAGTTTATTGTTAGTACTTACAATATACAATATTAATAACAATATTACAAATTACAATATTAAGGTTTAATTTGGATTTTGTTGCAATTGCTTATTTTTTAACTAGTTGATGGCCGCAACTTCGTTGCGCGAAAATTTGTAAATCACTGGAACCGTGCATTTTCCGGGATGAAAAGAAAGTACCCTATGTGTAAAAAATACGAATCGACCAAATAAAATCATTAAGCATTGTAAAGAATATGTAAAACATTATATTCAAATAACGCACCTCAGACAAAACAATTTGAATACCTCACTGCTGAGCGAGCACAATTATTTCATTTCGTATTAAAACTTGAGTCTTGAAGCTTGCTGCAGAAGTTTAATGGAAAACTTACTTTGTTGTGTTATAAAATGAATTTATTTTGAAGTAGGGGTCAAAGAACCTTGTCTCGGGTGTACTTGTACTTACATCTCGCTACATGTCTGCACTGCCTACTTAATGCAAATGTCGTGTTGACAGACTGGTACTTGTAGTGGGAACGTGGGAAATAAAACATTATACTGTGGTAGAGCTTTGGCACGAATGGGTCGGTTCGACTGGAGAAATACTACTCTGAGAAAACAGGCGTGAAACAACATTGCGCTATGTTTCATCTGGTGAGTGAGCCTACCATTGAGGTACATATACCCATAGGGGTTACCTATAACCATAACATAGCTCTGAAAAGGCTGGCAGCTGCCCATGGGCAACGGTAGATACTTTCTATCTGGTGAACCCGTTTGCTTGTTTGCCCCCTGATTTCATCAGAAAAATATTTGCCAAATTATTATCCTATTACATTTCATATTAATCATACTAATATTAAAATGCAAACGTTTATAATTGTGTAAACGTTACCTTTTTATGCTTAAACGGTTGGACCGATTTCGATAATATTTGGCCGTACAGGGTGACATGGTAAAAAAAGAGTAAGTGAAAAGCAAATGAAGTTTTATAAAGAGTTTACTATTAAAGTTGCAGAATAAAAAGTCAAAAAATGTGTTTAGTATGGGCAAGCGGCCCCGTCGCAAATTTTCTCGCTCTCAGCGCTGCAACTTTCACAGAAAATTTTAAATATTTTTATTTACTGTGAAAGTTGTGCTCGTTTGTATATTTCAAAGACAAACAAACAAACCTCAAATTAATTATTATCGCTTAATTTGTTACATTAGTTAGCACGCTTAGTTTGCTAAAGGGTCGTAGATATATACAGGAGATTATATCTACGGTCCTTCAACCGTATTACTTACGTTATCTACGTAGCTAGTTCTTGTTAACGGTGGAATTGGGACAGTTAAGCTCGTTTACATAGCATGCATACAAATACGGGGCGGCGGCGGTCAGGTGACCCGCTGCTTCATTACTCCTTAGCTCCTGAGTTCCAAGTGCGGGATGTAAACGCAAAACGCGTTTACGGTCGTAAGTGAAAAAAAAACTCGCACTCGGCACTCAGAAGTAGCATACAATTATGTAACTTAAACGAGATAAATATGAAATAATACTAGCTGTTGCCCGCAACTCCGTTTGCGTATAAAGACGAGAATTATTATATTTCTGCTTTTCTCTGGAAATTTTTCCTGATTTTTTTATGCTTCAAACCTCATGGTGTCCGAGATTTACAACAAAAGCAAAACTGAGGACATCGGTTCGTGCGTTCTGGAGCTCGAAACCTTTCCAACGAATGCACAACTTTTTAAACCGGTTCGTGCGTTCTGAAATTATAGCGTCACGAAGGAAAACCCGACTTATTTTTATATAATAGATGTAATTTATTAGTTTAAATATTGTAACTAAAGAGACACAAAAAGTTTGCAAGAAGTTTGTTCCTTTTTCAAGTTTGCAACAACGTGTCTTTAAGCACTACATTTTTTTTATTACTTTTTGTTAAAAAAAAATATAGCTATTTTTGCTAGTAATCATCGTCATTATATCGTCTCTTCATACTTTAAGTGCTAGTCTAATATAATAAAGATCCAAGATATAGAATACTCATCATAATTTTAAAATGTAAAGAAAACAGAATACACGGTTTCACATATTAATTACTAGTTCATTTTTAATGATGCCCGTGAGTGCCCGTGACTTCGTTTGTGTTATTAATTTGTAATTTTCAGATATTTTCAATTAGTATAAAACAAAAGAAACTCTATGTTTTTCCTTAACTAAGCCAGCCTTTTGGTTTTCAACGGATTTCATTAACAATCAAATAAACACACAAACATACTCATTCTCTCCTATTACAATAGAAATATCAAATCTGATAACAGGTACTAGAACAAACTACTTTTGATCAATAACGTACTAAATTCACGTTAGAACTTGTTAGCATGTTAAATACAGTTTCTCTAACCGACAATTGTTTAGGGCATAAAAAGTGCAGCGTGGTATTTATTGAATTGCGTGTGGAAAGCGGAAAGCACAGCGGCGGTCAGTGATAACAAACTGTGATAGCGGGTGCGAACGTGGCGCTGCGAGAGTCCGGAAATAGTTCACCTCGCCGACCGGCCACGAGCGAAGCGACTGTACGGCGTAGCGGGAGTACTCGTATCTTGCTATTTTCCTACGAAAACGAGACACGAGATAATGGAAATAACGTCTGGAAAGCTAGCATGTCAAAGTCGGCCAAGTGAATGGAAATTACAATACTGATTAAGTGCTAATTAGGTGCTTATTTAGTGCAGAAATCACGAATTTAGTGATCCACTAGCTTTTGAAAAAATGAGGATACTGCTACCTTCCACCGGAGCTAGCAGTGAACATTACCTAAAAACTAAAATAATGGTGGCAACAAATATCAGTTGCGGTATAATTAAGTGCTTATTAGTGCATATATTATAAAGTTTCTGCGCTTTACAAATAATAAATTCAAATACTAACTTATTACTAAGCAAGCAGTAGATATTTCTAAAAACCTAATTAACAATATTAAAGCTTCATGATTATTGCTTAACTAATTAGTGCTCATTAAGTGCTCTTTATATATGCAAAAAAATATAAAATGAACGATTTTTTTTCGTCATACATATACAACTGCTAGTTTCATAGAATCAGCAAGTTATATTATTAGAACAGACTACTAGGATAGGAAAGAAAGGCTTTTTTATGCCAAGAGTATTAAGTGTTCGATAAGTCTATATACAAAGAAAAAATTAATGTTATAAATACAAAACCTTGTTTTTTAACAAAAACTGCTAATTTGACCATGCCAGCACTTAATGTTACAAGAATCAGATAAAATAAGCACCAGATTAGGTATAAATATGTCGTCGGTTTTTATTGCTCAATCAGTGCTTATATTTTATGTCAAAAAAATATCCTCATTTTTTCAAAAACTAGTGGAGCACTAAATTCGTGATTCCTGCACTAAATTAGCCCCTAATTAGCACTTAATTAATATTGCGATTTCCATTCACTTGGCCGACTGTGACATGCTAGCTTCCCAGACGTATGGAAATAGTCGTTGATAGGCAACTTTTGAGTGTCAATAATACACTGTAGTCAAATAAAATGATGAAAAAAAATTAAAAAAACTTTTGTATGAACAAGACGTGACATCTACTCTAGATGTCGATGGTACCGCCTTCTAGAGTACTGCACTGTAACGCCAACTAACTGCCCAAAAAATTCGGACTTGATTCCGCAGATGGCGTTTTAATAGTCTACATTTTTAATGCTATTGTAATTTTTATTTATTAATGTCCATGCGAAGCCGGATAAGCCTCTGGTATTGAACGAGCGAAGCGAGTGAAAATATCATACTTATAGTACATGTTTGTGGTATACTTTACGATAATAATAAAAATAATAATATAGTACAACTAACGCCATCAATGAGTTAAGATGTGCAAACCACAAAAATAAACTAAGCAAATTTAGATATAACCAGAACCGAACCAGAATATATGGAGAAATTATTTTTAAAAATCTCTTACATTCCAGAATACGTTAGTAGACCCAATCAATAAAAAAATCAATCAAAAAAGGTAACAGACAGACAGATGGACAGGCAGACAGACACACTTTTTTCCACACATTAATAAAACATCCGTAATATTTGTAAAGGAGTATCTCGACCAATCACAGCCAGCCAACCACGCCAGTCAATGTCAAACCAAGCCAGCCATCCTCACCAATCCAAGCCAAGCCAGTCGGGAGAAAGATATATAAGGCCGGTGCTCGTTTGGTACTGCTGATTATATCTAGTATAGATAAGCGGAGACTCAGTTCGATCATTTTGTGAAATTTTCTGATAGGCTATCTACAACTTTTTTGACAGATTCTCCATACTTCTGTCAAAAAAGTTTTGGTAAGAGTATGCGTCATTGCCACGGCGAGGTATCTAGTTTCGTGGCCACCCCACAGCACACGGCCAGTATATAGTGCATTACTTAAGTTCCACTACAACAAACTATAATTTGGACACACTTATCTGATGTTTGTTGTAATTAATGTTCGCTATTTCCATGTTCCGCTGTTGTACAGGGATTTGTATTACAAAGCCCAAACATTCCTCTTGCTATGTATTAATTGTCTTTAATACCATCCATACTAATATTATACGAGTACATGCGAAAGTGTGTCTGTATGTCTGTTACCTCTTCACGGCCAAATCACTACACCGATTTTGCTCAAATTAGTATAAAAATACTTTAAGTCCCGGGGAAGGACATAGGTTAATTTTTATTACGGAAAAATTTACGATTTCCGCACGATAAACGAAGTCGCGGGCATCATCTCTATATAAAAACTTTATAATTAGTATTAATAAAATTCGAATGTGACATTGATATTTTATTCAGAATATAAATAATGCAAAGACCTAGCTTTTTCTTGATTATTTTATTTTAAAAAAGTTATTTTGATAAAATATTTCAAATATAATGAGTTTCAACTTTAGCACTAAAAATGATTGCTTGAAAATAGCTTAATCTCTATTTCAATTTAGTTAATGTTTGAATAAATATAATTATCATAAAAGAAAATGTGATTAGTAAATTTGAGCTATTTATATATTTTATTTCACTTCGCCTGGAACATTGGAAGAGACACTTGGCAGACTTGGCAGTAGTGGATCTTGAATGCGCTCCATGAATTTCTAGACACAGTGTAACAAAACTAAGTGATAAAACGTTGGGCGTTTTCCACTAGCCAGCCCGGTTTCGGTGCCGGGGAGGCAAAAATGAACGAAAATGTATGACTTTCCACTTACTGGCACCAGCACCTGCCTGGCAGAGGCCCGGCGATTGGTTCCCCCGGCGCCGGGATAGTAAGCTTCCCAGCTGGTGCCGACCCGACAAATCTGTTGTATACGTATAGTAGCCATTGTTTATGTGTGCGTGTGTGCGCGGATAACAATGCGGAGTGGGGGACAGAGAATCGTATACCAATCACCGGTTGCCGGCGTAAGTCGAAAAGTGGAAGAACAAATCCCAAGCACCGGCGCCAGTGCCGGGCTAGCTAGTCGAAAAAGAGCATGGTACCGTCTTTAAAATTACGGAGATTGTGTCCACAAATAGTTGAGGTTTAGTCAAATTCTGAAAAAACCCTGTTTAGATACTAATATTATTTCATATCTACTTTCAGTGTATTGATGTTTATTTTTATTGTTTTTTCCTTTGGTTTTTCATATTTTTTTGTTTAAAATAATAATTCTTAGGATTAAATAAAAGTCAAAGTACCAATAGAAGTCGCGATGTTATCAGCTCTATGATAAAAAGTTCTCTTTGTAGTTTGATTGATGTAAAAGTTAGGTTAGATGACATGTGTATCCAATAACAATACAATATGTTAGTTCTTCCTGACAGAATCGGACATCGGTTTCAAAATATAAAGCCCTCAGGAACTAAAATACAACTCATCCACCAATATTATTAATAATTACGAATATGTGTCCTATGTTTTTTCCCGAACTAAATTTGTAATATTTTAGGTATTTGTAGAATACCACAAATAACCACATCAAAATGCACAATCCTAAAATATCTACAAGTTTACATATTCATTTTACAGCTCAATTTTTATCTCATATTTCCGTATTAAATAAAGTTGATTGCATATTTTTAGACACTCCAAGAGCGACGAATTTTTATTGAATGATCTCATCATTTACAGTCTTTTAACACTGATGAATGAAGAATAATATCACGGTTTGAGAGAATGATGAGCGACCATTAACGAAGACGAATTGCTTGCATTATTCGTGTAACAGATAAAGAAGACGCTTTCACAGTTTTATAGGATGGTCTTATTAAAGTAAGAAAATATTACGCTCGGTATTTGTTTTATAGAACGTGACCCATTAACTACGGGGGCTTTTCACGTAGAAAAACAAATCACACGTGTCACGACTATTGACTCACGAGTCACGACTCGTGGCTTACATTAAGTACTTCTACGCAACAACTAGTAGCGACGCCTATCAATCAACCAATCAAAGTAGTTAATTTGCCAAGAACACGGTAGATGTTTACTTTGAATAAGTTCAACATATTCTACTATTGTCATCTCTAAGTTATTAAGTAATTTTTTATTAAGAAAAATATTATGTCCAATTAATGAATATTACATTCATAAAAAATCTACAGTTCTCAATAAATTATCTATAGTTATTAGTGTTAAGGTATACTTATATGAAATTAATAAAAGAATAATGTCATAATATCAGTTGGTTTTACAGTCACCCATTTCATATTTTAAATATTCATAGATTGTATAATTCATAGCACTTACCGTAGACCGTAGCGATACGTGTATTACTTACCATAGACCGTAGCTCTACGCGTAGCATTTACCGTAGACAGTTTTGCTACGCGGGGTAGACCGTAGCGTTACGCGTAACACGTAACACTTACCGTAAACCGATATTGTATTATGGGTAACGAAAATACGCGGCTGAAGTTCGGCATTTGAATTAAGCCTTCAGTGTATTTTAAATGACTGATGACACACTATGCCGAAATTACGTCGCGCGTCGACTTCAAATAAAACCTTAAAATCTGAGCGTCGGTGCAAATACTGCTAAAAACATACTTTGAACTGCACTACAATGCAATGAGTCTCTAGGCAGATAAGTTTTATCTGCTATCAAACGTATAAATTAAATAAAAAAACAATTAGGTCGGTCTACTGCTTGCTATGTGTATTTCAGTAAAGCATGGAGTAACGCTAAACGTAGCCCCTGACATACTGTTGTTAGACGCATTACAAAAATTAATGGTCACAGAGACCATTAGATCAATATAACGATATCTATAAAGATTAAAGAGTATCAGAATTAAAAGTATTAATTTTTTAAATGGAGAATGACAGAAAATCAATGAAGCGCTCACAAAATAACGAACGTCTCCTGGGAAATAAAAAAATTATCTTCGGAAGTTAAATAAATTAGTTTGAAATTTTATAGGACATAAATAAACGAACAGACCGAAACCGGAATATTTTTATAATTTATTCGGGATGAAATTCTCCGAGGACATCTATAAAATATAATTAAGAAAATGTACTCACTTTTTACGAAAAATTTTCAGAGCAAGTAAGTAAGTAGTATTAAAGTAGAGTTGAATTATAACACACATTGTTCCTAAGAGCACAGGTATCAACTCTTATATATAGAAAGTAATAAAAATAATATACAAATTTGCCCTTGTAATTAATCTATTGTTTTTATATAAACATAATTAATAAATTATTTCTTTCTGAATATCCCAGAAATATAATAGGAAATAAAATTATTTGTTTGTAACAGCGAGAAAAAGTAATCCCAGGGTATGCCTTTTGTGATTTCATTCTTTATCTTTTCATTTTTCTTTTGTTAACAAATATTTGATTTAATTATACTGTATACGTGTATTTCTTTATTATTTTACTCATGTTTCTGTATTAGAAAGTTTCGGAACAACTTATAAGAAAGATGTCTTGATATACATTTTGTACTTATAACTTGGCTAATCTCTTTTATAGACTATGTCTAAAGTTGTGTCTTAGCTCACTTATAAGGTTAAAAGCAACGCAATAAATTAAAACAAGCTCAGCTTGAAACTTAAAAGAAAGCAATATAATGTTTAATAGCAACATGATATGAAACTTAATTAGAAAACTACATAGTTATGAGAGCTTACAAGGAAAGAAAAAAAATAAATCACACAAACACTTTTAACACATTCCAACAGTCACGTCGTTTTAACCACATTTTAAGACACTACGAAATGAAGATGAAATGAAAATGAAGAAAAAATGATGAGAAATAAATAGTTCTATTTAATCTATCTTTTATATAAAAATAAGTCGGGTTTTCCTTCCTGAAGATATAACTCCAGAAAGCACGAACCGATTCACCATTCGTTGGAAAGGTATCGGGGTCCGTGAGGTTTATAGCAAAGAAAATTCTAGATACATTTCAATAAAAAAAAGGGAAAAAAGAGAAAATCATTTTTTACATACAGCGCCATCTCTGGTACATAGCATGCACTACAACAGCATCAGTAGGTTTTTACGCGATTATCGAATTCCACGCGAGCGAAGCCTTTTTTTTAAGTTTTCTTAAACATCCTTAGTTTTAATACTCAGTACATTGAACTTCGATTTAAAATATACAACAATTTAAAATATAACGCACATTAATATTAATTCTCAACATACCTGATATATAAATAAATTACTGTGTTATTAAGATATCTCATAGAAAAGTTTGCGGTAAAACGTATGAAACCTCTATTTATGACTATACATCCCCTTAACGGTAGTTTCAATGGGTCTCGATAATAAAATCGCCATTCTGATACACGAACAATGTTTACATGAAGGTAAACGCAGTCGATACCGAATGTGAAACATAATGAAAATATATTACGGCCTCGTAAAGACCGCGACGTATTCAAATAAATATTACCTCGAGCGACGTCGGCGCGGGGCTCCGAAAACCGTAAAACTGTAAATATGCTGCCATAAATACGATAAAAGACGTACAGAATAGGCATATTTTTATATCTTGTCTAGATATAAGTGAAGAGGAAAGAACGCGGCGAAGACGTTGTTACATTAATTGTTTTCGGAGGGTTTTTTGAAAACAGCAATATATTTATGAAAAACTAACTAATTTATTTTTTAAGAAACGTCTATGGTAATATTTCTATGTCTATGTAGAAAATATATAACCTACTAGCTGACCCGGCAATGTCGTTTTGCCAAAAAAAATAGAGTTGGACTACCCCTTACATTAAGGGGGATGAAAAATAGATTTTGGCCGATTCTCATAGATAGCGGATAAGCACAAAAAAAAATATCAAAATGGGTCATGCCGTTTCGGAGGAGTATGGCTACGAAAACTGTGACACGAGAATTTTATCTCTACTAATCTATTGGAGAAAGAATGTTTGAAAGCGGTTCGGTAGCTTCGGAGATCACATGCCTCAAACGTACAAATACACAAACGCTTATGTCTTTATAATTATTACTAGAGGTCGGCCCTGTGGTCGAAATTCAGCCATCGATATTTAAATCCATCGTGTATAACAACTTTATTCTATTTTCTATGTAATTATAGACTTCAATTTGGCATAAAGGTCTCGCTACTAGGCCATAAAATTTTTATTTAAAGAAATCAAACTTCAACCATAGACAAAAGAGTATTCATTTCGTGTATGACACTCATATCATGTCAAAATATTGTAGTATGCGTGTTGTAGTGTGCGTAGCGTTTTGTTTATTAAAAATATGCAAAAATAAAAAATATTTTAAAATAATATTGGTATTCCACGCTCCTCCTCCATATCAACTACAACTGGGAGCATGCTTTTACATCTACGCGTCGTTCTTAAAAAGGGGTACAATATTTTCCGCTCGCCTGTAAATAAATAGATATTGTAGTACAGATCTTAGGCAAATGTTTAAAACCAGTTATAATAATAATATTAAAACTGTCATAATAATAATAAAAAATTTTATTAACTTTTAGCTTTAGTAATGTAAACCTTTCTAATAATACTAGCGAAAAAGCGCAACTTTATAAAGGCTCGCGAGATTTTTGAAAGCTGGGACATTGGGTTTTCCGGAATACTCCGTGACTAAAAGAGATATTTTTATGAAAATTTACGATTCTGGATGACAGAGTAGTTTTATGTTTATCGAATTTCATAAAAACCGTTCACCAGTTTCAACGAGCCAAGATGTCCAAGATTATATGTAAGAATTTTCGAGCGTTAACTCGAAAATTCTTACATACAAACTTGGACATTTAGATAAGACTAGCTTTTACCCGCAACTTCACTCGCATAGAGCCGGTGATGATACGCAAACATGATATTTTTCCGAAACCAAAAGTAGACTAAGAAGTAGAAAAAGTTACTCTCCATACTTCCAACTAAGTCTGTACCAAAAATCAAGTCAATCGGTTGCTTCGTTAGGGCGTAAAGGAAGGCCAAACAAACAAATACACTTTCCCGTTTATAATATTAGTATGGATATTAATAGTATAGGATTAACAAAAAATATTATATATACAATGAAGGGTTAGGACCATATTGACGAAGATATGTAATAAAGGGACAAACTAATGTGATATGATTGATCAATAGCCTTCGTGCTTCGGTGATGTCAGCGGGATCAGTCCATTCAACATTTTCTACTTATATAAAACAAAGACCTTGTTACAACACTTATGACTCGAGATCTGCTGAACCAATTTTCATGGTTATTAATTCGTTGGATTTGTCTTCGCCCTGAATAGCAGAATTAAAAACAATTAAAACCGATATGTGTAATAAATACTTAATCGTTTCCATAAATTCTCATTTGATCGTTACCTGTCAAATATTTGCCAATCCAATCCTAACAAATACTGTAACTAATCATGTGTGCGTTCAGAAATTTTTTTTGTGTAAAATGTCTCGAAAGTTCATTAAAATATTTGTTTGTCTTGGACAATCATTTGTGTAAATTATTTATTTATTATATAGTTATTTATTTCCGAAAATAATACCTAAGATTTTTTTTACAAATGTGTAAATGTCTTTTTTTTTTTTGGAATCTATAAGTAATCTTCAGAATGACAACCGTCATATAACGCTGCAGTGGATTCCTTCGCACTTTGGTATCATAGGTAACGAGGAGCCAGATCGTGCAGCCAAACAGGCTTTGACTTCCCTTACACAGCGAACTGTTAGGCCAAGTTGAGATACAGTGTCGTCTACTTTGGCAGGAATATTTTATTGAGCGGTCGCTTAGTAAGGGAATATGGTATAAAACTATACACTGCGAGCCTCCCCGATACCCATGGTTTGACAAAATACCTATGCCTAGGAAATATATAGTAGCAATGTTTAGATTGCGCTCCGGTCACATTCCGTCAAACGTTTTTAAATTTATGATGGGTAAGGCTGAGTCGCCGCATTGTGCATTATGTGGAACACCTGAACATGTACAACATGTATTGATGGAGTGTGCTCGGGGTTAATCTCGACGTGGTAGTTTAGTTTATGATAGTCTAGGAAATATAGGAGTATGTAATAGTCTTCTGTCCTTACCTAATTCAGAAGAGGCCCGAATTCTATATATGACATATATTTACATTTTATGAGTAGTTTTAAGCAGTTGATTGTTGTAGTAACTAGTAGTTTAATGCTTTATATTGTTTTTTTTTTTGTAATTTGATGTTTCAGGGGGTGGCATAGTCGGTCAACGACAAGTCTTTTTGTGTCTATGATTTTTTTGACCAGCTATTGTCTATCTATTGAAAGTTTTGTGCGAGTGCAGTAACGAGAAATCGTCGAGCTTATCGTACAGATGAACGGAGGAATAATCTTCGAAGTGCAAGAAGCTAGTAATAATATATTGATACAGAATCAGCTTTTGCCCGCGGCGTGACTCGCGTGGTATCAAAAATCATGTAATAATACGAATACTTCTGAAATATGAAATTTTTCCAAGACTCACAGGTTGCATTACTTTCCTTTTTTTTTGACTTAGTCTATGCCAAAAAAGAAGTTCACTGGCTGTTTTGTCAGGGCGTAAAGGAAAGACAAACCAACATAGGAAAAGTATTCTTAATTATATATCTTATAATATATCTTAATATTAGTAGTAAAATAGAAAAAATACATCAATAGGATTCCCTTCCAAATAAAATCTACGTAACGTGCAATCCCATTTTTTACAACTTTATAAAAAATATCACAATCCTTTTTTAAAAATTCATTTCGTCGTATAAGTTTGTTTAAGCTATTTACGGCGGCAAACTGAATGCCAATGAAGTGATCAACCAGCGAGCTGATGAGGGTATTACGAAAACTCATCGAATTCGCGCCCTAACCCTTTGGCGACGTGACCGGAAACCCCAAACAAAGCCGCCATATTTATATTTCATAATACCATTATGATTTTTTGTTTTGAATATTTTTGTTACTTACGGTCAATTTTAACACAGTATATAACTTGACCTGAATATTTTTGTTGACTTACTTACGGTGAATGTTAACACAGTATATAACTTGGCCAACCAAATATGTATTTAGTTTTTCTCATAAAATAATAAAGCGGACTCGATTTTGACAGCTAAGTAAGTAAGAACAGTTAAATAAGTTCCACAAAATACACACTTAGAAGAGTATTTGCACAGGATATAAGAGTCTTGGCCCCTCATCACCATGATATATCATGGTGGTGCAACCAGCAGCGTTCGCTGCTATTCAGAAAGTAGTGGCTCGCCTATGTCACCTATGTCCGTTTACGTTGCAGTCTACTAACAATGTCCATGTTAATTAAAATTTAAAGGATACTTTTATTCCAATTAAATACTTCAAATCTAGTATGTATGTCATTATAAAAGTTCATAATCTTTCTCTGGCCACGTAAGGTTCACGACTGGCGTGATTTTAGATCCTGTTAAAATTAGTAAAACACCTGCTAAAGTTAAACAGGCTTAACAAAACCATAATTTACGTTGTCCAAAATAAATCATAATTGTCGCTTTGTGACAAGTTAGTGTGACTACGTCGACATTAATTTCGCTTTGATATATTCCACTTCAAAGCCGTAGTCGGTAAAGTTTACTCGTGCCAAAGTTTAAGCACATTCCCATCTGCTGGCGACAACTCCGTCTGAATGGTCCTCTTAAATGCTGACTGCCAACTTAGTTTATTAGGGTAAGGTAGCTAATGAATTTAATATATACGAGGTAAGTGCTAGCGAATTATGTTGTTGTACCCTAATTGTGAATGCTACTACAATTATTATTGTTGGGGTTTATAACAATGGGATGATTGTTTTGATAAAAAGTTATGAATTGATTTCGATGTTGCTTGGTATAATAGTATTTTCGAAGGTAATCAAACCTGTGGATTTATACTTTAGGTGCGGCTCTTTTATTAGTCTCCGACCTATACCTACGAAGATGTACACCATGACTTTCATACTTTACGTCCTTGGAACTCAGAACTCTGAAGTTGACCTCTCAGCAGGGTACTTGTGTTAAAAGCGTTACATTTCATAGAATAAAAAAACTGATTATTTTTTTTCCTACTAATTTTACAAAACCAAACATGAGGTTATTTGATAGGTAACAATTTACTTGTCAAATAACCTCATATCTAGTTTTGTACAATTATTAAGAAAAAATATAATCAGTTTTTTTGTCTCCTGAAATGTAGCCACTTTTAAGATACGAGGTTGAGTCAGTAAGGCATCGATATGCAAGTTACTTTGAAAATTATATTGACGCCATCTACTAGTTGCACCTGAAAACTGGCTGTAAGGATTGGTTTTAAAGTATTTTGTAGAAAATCTTAATTATTAATATACTAGTGTTTATATGATGTTGTAAAAATGCAGAAAAATGTTTCTTTTCGTTTTAAGGTTACTCCGTTTGATGTAAATGTCTAGTTTTGTTGTATTATTATACTTCCGAATTTATTTAGCGTCGTGACTAGCGCCATCTAGACCTAAGAGGGTTTTCCCGTATACAATTTTTTTATGGATCTGTAAGTCTTTAAAATAATTGGTCTAAGATATTACTTAACCAATAGCATAGGGTGTAAATTTCTGCCAAAAAACGTGGTGATTATATTCTTTTTGCATCGTACCTCTAGAGTTTTCGAGATCAATGCTTATGATGTAAGAGTTAATCTTTTCTACAGGGGAGATAAATCAGAACGGTATGCAAGAAGATTAAATTCTAATGGAGGCCGCACGCAGAACAAAAAGTGAAGACAAAAATATGACCTTAAGTGACGTTCTGTTATGTGCTATCTTTTTTCTTTAAGATTTTCTAAAAAATACTTTAAAACCAATCCTTACAGCCAGTTTAAGCTGCAACTGGCAGATGGCGCGAAATAATTATTTTTGCGTCATCTTGCGATGAAATAGCAAGTTATTTCATTAAGATTATTGTATAAAAATATATCAATAAATATTATTAAAGAACCAAAAACTTAGTAGTAGTACTTACTTATCTACAAAACATCAATAAATGCCATTCCCGGTAAAATTATTCAGCGACATCTAGCGGAGTAATATTAAAAGAATGATTTTTGTGTATCAGAGTTTACAACGAGTTTTAACCGTAGTCTACTAGATGGTACGTTTCACGCTAAATTTTTATTCGATATGGCATATTTGATACCCTTAATTACATCTATCGGTCAGATGTGAACCTGTGCTGATTTGTATGGGATCCGCTACTCTACTAATTCCTCTAAATGCACTATCTTATCATCTGTAGATCTGTTCTTCTGTCTGCGGATGCATGATTCACAACAAAACCAATTTGTCAAAATTTGGCATAATCAAAGATATTAGATAATAATAATAATGTTGAGAAAGGACATAG
>JAOTAV010023861.1:0-22134 GCA_026546445.1 Cyclargus thomasi
AACGCCGCATGAGTCATGTTTTTTCGTGCGTGCAGCCAGCTCTATCGAATTATAAGACGTTGTCACGTCAAAAATATGTTCCGCTGTCTTTAACTTGGTCACGGTCACCGAAACTGGCATAAGACGTCATGCAATCAGTAATTCATGATACAGTGTTAAGAAGTTAAATTAACTTGGGTGGTTTTATGACGATAGTAATAAAGTTAATGCAGCCTACGATAGGTCGGTCATTTCAGTGTATTTATTACTGGTGACACGTTAACTACAATGACACGATTTTCAATCCGTTAACCCAGATACGAATTATTTTGGTTAAGCTCATATGAAGTATAAATTACGGTAAAATCCATACTTATATCGTAAATTAAGACATAAGTGAAAGAAGCGGGTAAGTAACATTTCAGAAACTGCCGGAATTTAGCATTAATGCACGGTTTGGGACCGGAAACATGATTTGATTATAAAATAATGTGGATTTGTGGTATGGCTAGATAGACAAGCTACATTGATCAAAATTTAATGGGAAAAAAGTCAAAAGTTGTAAAATCTTTTCACTTAATCACTTTTGTTTTCAAATGGGAAAGTACGTTTGTTTGTTTATATGTCGTTCCTGCGCACCTTAATGAAGCAATCTATGGAATTGATTTTTGGCGTAGACTTGGTTGAAATAACGTAAGCCCAAAATATTAGTATTTTACGCGATTTACGAATATCACGCAAGCGAAGCCGAATGCATAAACAAGTAACGATAAAATTATGAACTACCAATTTTTTGAATTAAATTGTGTGACCATTGCAGTCTTGTTTTAAGTTTTTATGCCACAGAATAAAATATAATATTGTGAATCAACTTTTTTTGTACCGCAATTTCTGTCTTTCAGAGTTTAAACCATTATAATTACCAATACCTAATTGAAATCTGATCATATACACATTATCTTAATACATACCAATATTATAACTAAGAATTGAAAAAAAATACATTTCTTAAATGTTTACAATCGAAAATAAAAAAGTTGCCCGAGGACAAAAAAATGTCCCAGAATTTGTATGAAAATATGGTTTTGTCCCCTGGACCACCGACTTTATACAATGTTTTCATTTTGTATTTATTTAGTAAATTATCGGTTAAGATATTTAATTGGCTATCGAATAAACTTATTGTCGATGAAAAATACGCTGATTGATTTTTTATTCAAATATTTGTCTAGGACAAGAAAAAGATGATTCACCCAATAGTAGTTATTGCAAAACAAATTTCGAAAAAATAAAACTCGACTACCAAGTGCAACTTTGACATATTAGAATAACTCCCACACCGGTTTCGGTGACGGTAGCTGGTTTAATGAAACGTATACCAAGTGTTTACGTAGTACAGAAGACCACTTTCTCTTCTGTTACTTCCATATAAGCCAGTGGGACCGATATTACTGGTTTTTTATTTATTTTATTTAGAACACATACGGCCACATCAAACTATTGAGATTTTCCCACCGGCTGTGAGACGAATTTCTTAGTTATCCCTCACAAAATCATCGGATAAGCTCTAAAGCTGTTTTCCAGGCCTTCCAAGTGCCGGGCAGTTTCTCCCACGTTCTATCCTTACGGCACACACTTTATTTCTATTTGGGCGTGCGAGGTGAGCGGGGGCGGCGCGGGGGGGCGCGGGCGGGGGCGCAGGACACGCGCGGTAGGGCCGCCCCAGCCAGTCGAGGCTGCGGCGAAGTAACGTGACGTCGCTCTACGTGTCTGTGAACCCTGTGCTGTGACGTGAGAGTGGATTTGGTGACCCGGATTCGGTTGTGTTGTGCTAGTGAGTGTTAGTGACGTTGATGGTAAGTGCACCATGATTTACGTACCAGTTTTTGGTGACCTTGAATTTTCGCTGGCGGTCGCTAGATTTTTTTTACAGTCTTTATTGGTAGTTAAGGGTGTTCGTAAGTTTTACGAGTGTTAACTATGTCTGAGCTTATACCGTGCACGTGCCGCGCGCCCCGGGAAAAGTGTGAAACATTCATACAATATTAAGCAGCGAGGCGCGCGACGTTTTCATATAATATGCTGACGTTTGACATTTGTATGCAATAACAGCTCTGTACTTAAATTGAGCTGTTAATGCAAAGTTTTCTTCGGAATTCAAGATTGCTGTAGAGCTTCTTATGGATACAGCAATTTTACAAAATACGTATCTTTTATCACAATACATGAGATTCCTCATAATATAATGCTACTCCATGCTATCGAGCGTACTACGTACCAGGGTCGATCCGACCTCGCTTAATCTTAAACTAAATTACAAATAGGAAGATCTTTGAGAAACTCATTTACTCATTAGAAAATGCTAAACCTGCAAAGTTACAATGTAGTTCAAATTCAAAATGTGTTTGAGAAACATTGTAACTTTTAAAACTGTGAAGATTATAACTGCGGTGAAGGCCCTAGGGAAATAAAAACCTTAATAATGCTATATTATCAATATGTTTTGCCGTAGGAGAGCCATACTTCGATACGAATGGGCCGTCTCGACCGGGGTGATAGCACGGCCTCATAGAAAACTGGCGTGAAACGCATTGCGCTGTTTCGTTCCCAACTGTGCCAAACTTCCCTAATCCCCTATCCCTACTCAATTTGCAACTTTTCAGATGTCGCGAGTGTCCATGGGCAACTGCAGTTGCATTCCATCATATAACCCGTCTGCTCGCTTGCCCCCTAAATAGCATAAAAAAATAAAATAAGATAAGGGATAACATAAAGACATTTTCCACTACCTGAATGTACGGCATGGTTTCTACAACATAACTGACTTAAAAAGTTTAATATAATTTAATAAACTTTAATGTACCGAGGGATTTTAAACTTTAAAGAATATTGCAAATATGGCTTCAAAAAGCAAGGCAGCTAGTAATTGATAAAATATATTCTGTGCAGTTTTGCATTTCATTTCGACTTTCTTATATTTTACAGTCCTTTACGTCCGCGGCAGTAAAGTACATCAAACGGTAGAATCGAAACTATAAAATCTCGATGAAATCCGTAAAAGCAGTTTTATTCAGCTTGGATTTAATACGCGTCTTTATTATTTCGCTATTTTACGACGAAATGGAAGTTTAGTGGAGTAGTAAGTGACTCGCTGGGTTGTTTTGCTGTACCATCGACGAAACCGATTCCTAGCCAGTTGATGGACCTGCGTCAATTTAGACAAAATATAAAAATTCTATTTAAGCGATGGTCTTTTAGCTGGATATGTCACGCGACCTAAATACCTATTTCTGACTATGATTTCTTTCCTGCTAGTACTTAGCATGTAGACTTTTGTCTTGAATCTTTCCATGTACTCAAAACACCTCATAGAAATTGGCTGGTTAACTTTAACTGTGTGTGACGGCAGGAAGTGATATTAATTCTATTCTTTTAACCATTTCTATGCTAAAAACCAAGTCCGTTAGGTTAGTGAGTTGGTGAAGGAACGACAAAGAAACAAAGTAAAAACATACGCACTTTATCTTTTATAGTATTATATGAGCTTTTGAATGCTTGTTTGCATTCAAATTTTGATTCGACGACAGAGAAAAGTTACATGCAGATAACACGAAGAGCAGTAAGCACTGACTTGATATTAAACTTTGCGTCAACTTTTTTTCAAATAATTTGCATGAGGCCACTCCTACTGTAAAATAAATATTGTTAATCGGCATTACAAATACACTTTTTGAACGTCGGGGCTAAGACCGTTTGTTCACCACCGCCGTCAACCGACAACGAAATAGGGAATATGCGTGTAAAATAAAATTTATTGAATGCATATTATTATGATAGTGGGCCTAAAGATATACAGAATCACAAAAAATCTCCGAATTCTGTTGAGAATTAAGTAAGATATTAGCGATGTAAGTTTCCTACCCATCTCTTTCTCTTAAAACATAATTTAGTATGAACTTTGTATACAGCTTATGGAATTTGACGTCACAATTAAAATCGGATCTCTCTTTCTAACTCACCACTTCAAAGGCTTGTAATTTTGTTGTTTTCAATTTTATCAAAAAACTGATTGGACTACGTCGTTTTTTAATAACATAAGAGTTATTTAATTAAAAAATAAAAAACTATGCATATTTTCTATTATTACGGCTGGATAAAATGCAACTTTATGACATGGACTACAGGTTTCATCTTCGTCTACGCCTTTAACGACAGCGACGATATTGATGATAGAGCAATATCTCTAGAAAGTGAAACCTACAGCTTAGATCATAAATTTAAATTTAAGCGGATTGAAATAATCTCGTTCTCGGTTGACGATGCTGGTGGGTAAAGTCTCAGTCTCATACCACCGGTTCGGGGCTTGCCTTGCTAGAAGAACCAGCAAGAAATCCAGCCCCCCGATTGCGATGCGATTCCGCGCGGATTCGTTCCCGATTCCGGAAACTTCCGTTAAAATTGCCAGGAGCGAGAACGTTTCTGTTTCCGAGCGGAATCGCATCGTGGATCAGAGGGCAGGAGTTGAAGCCAGAATAAAATATTTTAGCTGGGGGCTCAGGTTTTTTAATGGATTCCTTTGAAATATCAAAACCGTGGGAATCTTTTTGGCCGTTTTGCCACTGCACGCCATTTACCGTCTACGAGATTATATTGGACCGTTTAAAGGTCACTTTATCATCTAGGCTATAGGTTTCATATTCTACCGACATTGGTATAGCGCACATGTATCGTTGATCTGTAGTGGCATAGAGTTTAACCGAAATTAAAAGTAAATTAGACACCGTGGCGGTACAAATTACTGTTTATTAATTTCGATACTGGTCCATTATGTACGGTTACCTTGGGTCAGTCGGATGGCTTGAAATTGCAAGTGTTGCTTTATGACGTATATAAATTATATTCAATACACCGCTAGCGTGATGCAGCGGGTATAAAGCGCCCTCTATCATCGGATAGAGAAAATTTTACTATAGTTTACATCAATTATGTTACTAATCTTAACGGTGACCTTTTCTCGGGCCGGGAAAATCTCGTTGACGTTAGGTACTGTCCTGATCATGATGAAAATCCTCGTAAAGTCCCGTGGTGAGAATTTCAATCGAATCGAAATCTAGAATAGTTCGAAAGCAGATTATACGTGAAAGGAAAAATTCTGTCGAAACGGTTCGCTGTTCGAATTTACAGGTGGATTTCTTTTGTTTCATTCAAAAATGTCGGCATTTTCAATAAAGGCTCGAGAAATGTTCTAGTATAGTGTGTGCTATGTTTTACATTTGAAATTATTCCAATACTAGCTTATGCTTGCGGCTTTCTGAGGCCAAAAGTAGCCTATGTTACTCTCTATTCTTTCAACTAAGTCTATGCCAAAAATCTAGTCGATTGTTTTATTCCTTACGGTGTGAAGGAAGGACAAATAAACAAATATATAAAAAAACACACTTTTCCCTTTTTTTGATTTTAGTACGCAACTAATAAATGAATATATTTTAATACAAAAGAAAACATTTAATTATATGTAAATAAATTAAAATCCAAATTAACATTATTTTCGATCTCCTGGAAGAGACTGCTCGCAGCAGTGAGGCCCTGGCAATAAAAATTAATAACGCCTTTTTTCTTTTTATCATTTTATTAATTTGTTTTCTTCTTTCATTTATTGTTTATATTATTTTTTATTACAATCGTAAATATCATTTCATCTAACTGAGGATCGGCTACATCAATCCAGCTTTTTGAACTCAATATAGTAATTAATTGGCAAATGTTTTTCAAACGTGATAAATTTTTTAACACTTGTTGGAAACCATCTTTCATTTAAAAGTCACACAAGTTAACACTCATCACTTCATTTTATAAAGTGAATAGGAACTATTAAAGTAACTTCCCGATCTCGGCTGCAAGCGGCCGCGACACCTACTAACTCAAATAAAATGCCCCCTAATTATATAAGCTGTCAGTTTCATTAGAAAATGAAATCTATTGTATTTGCCATAAAGTGTAATTTTTTGTCTGTCGCGACAGCTGGCAATCTGTGGCTCATTTTTGAATGTTAGTTCTAATGTAATGGCTGGTTTACATTGATCCAACCAGTAATAATACTGGAATAAAATAAAAAAAAAAGCTGGAGTGCACTAAAATGCACCCCTATACATTATATTTTATTATTACTTAATTTCTAACCAAATTATCAAAAAATCTTAGTTTAGTTTCATATCTATTTAAGGATAATCCAGCTTGAGCATTCTCATGTTTCTTATTAAACCTAGTCCACTAGACAAGTATGGTATCGTCTTATTTGACATAAAATGTCGTCTGTATGACACTCATAAAAGATATATGACGCTCAGAGATCACCGATAGGGACGTCCTTGTTGTTTAGTTCTTGTTATGTTTTCCCAAATATAATCTATGTCTAGACATCAATATAATGAGTTAGGGCTATGTAGATTTGTGTTGCGAACGAAGTCATATTGGAGGACATATTATTTATATTATAATGAAATGTCCTCCTGAGAATGATAAGGTATTGCAGTAATATGAAATTTGGCGTTGCTTTTCCGTGCGCGCGAGTTTATATCAGAATTTAAGTTATATTATCTATATATTAATCATTGATACGCGAGCGGAAAACTTTGTACCCCTTTTTACGAAAGAAGCGTAGATGTAAAAGCATGAAATTTCTTAAATTTATGGAATCTCTCCAAGTTGATGGTCGACCACAGACCGACCTCTAGTTTTAATCATTGTTCCAAAATTAAAGTATTCATATGTACATATTGATGACGAGATAGTGTGTTTCGACCTAAAACATAATATTTGCATAATTAAGAAATAGTAAACAAGTTTACAATGTTAAGCTCACAGAATATTCGGAGCGTCCGTGGCCTAGTGGGTAAGACCTTTGGTTCGCACTCGTGAGGGTGCAAGATCGAGCCCGGGTGGAGGCGTGTACCAATGAGACATTTTCCTGATATCAAGTACGTGTGCTAATTGCCGTGAGAGAGCCATGCTTCGGCACGACCGGCTCGGCCGGAATGATACCACGGCCTCACAGAAAACGGGCCTGAAACGGCGTTGTGCTGTTTTGCTGTTTCGTTCAATGAGTGAGTTTATCAGTGCCCCACCAAGCCCGCAACGCATCTGCGACTCTTCAGATGTTACGAGTGTCCATGGGCAACAGCAGTTGCTTTTCATCAGGTAGCCCGTCGGCTCGCTTGCCCCTAAATATCATAAGAAAAAACAAAAAAAATCTTTTATTAATAAACGCCTCAACCCCGGCTTGGACCTAAACTTTATATGATAAAGCTGTATGATAAAGTATATGTTAGTTGTAGTGTTAGTATGTGATAAGTAAAATAAATTTTACTATTATTATTATTACTAATATTATTATTATTATATTACCAGATTATGGCGTTCAACATAGTATACATCTTAAAGTAAACAAAAATATAATGATAAATGACTTGAAATTCATGTCTTTACTTGACGGCATAAGTTTATAAAGTTTTCCTTTCTATCATCATTATACCTCGAAGTTTGATTCACTCCGTCATGTAAAATCAGGCTGGAGTAATTTTCTTGTCATGCTATTTAATTGTGTACGCTGTTATATGAAATTAATATTAATGAATTCAGTTTTGTAACGAACAGGTAAACGATGGGTGTCGGGGGACAAACTAAAATCTGTTTATAATCACACACAACAAGGAATACTTTTGTTGCGATATTTTACGAAAACATGTCATCGAAATAAAACTTTTCGAATACCCATTTTCTATTTCCGTTTACTGTTCTCACGCCGTTCCTGCTTCACGCCAGTTTTCTGTAAGACCGTGGTATCGCTCCGGTCGAGCCGGCCCATACGTGCCGAAGCACGGCTCTCCCACGGCAAAATTTATTCGATCTCAAGTACACATCACAGGTGCTCGTTGCCGTAGGAGAGTCACGCTTCGGTAGAAAACGTGGTCCAGCTCGACTCGGAAAAAACTTCGTTTAATATTTTATCATGTAATAAAATATTTTACGAAATCATGTCATCGAAATAAACATTTTCGAATACTTATTTCCTATTTCCGTTTACTGTTCCCGTAGCCTATACCTTCATTAAAAGGCTGGCAACGCACTTGCAACGCTGATTTCAGACCGATCTCAATACATCATCAGAACTCAAAATTTACTGTATGGCTGATTTAGTGATCTATAAAAGGCGTGTACCAATAATATTTTCCGATCTTGAGTACACAATACGAATGCTTATCGCCGTGAAAGAGCCATGTTTCGGCATGAATTAGCCAACTCGACTAGAGTGACACCACGGCCTCACAGAAAACTCGTGTGAAACGGCGTTGAGCTGAGTTTCGTTCAGTGAGTGAGTTTACCGGTGGCCCAACTTCCATGATATTCCTATCCACTATTCCCTCATATAAAGGGCGGCAACGCAATTGCAACTCTTCGGATGTCACAAGCGCCCATGGGCGACGGCAGTTGCCTTCCATCAAACCCGTCTGTTCGTTTGCCCCCTTAATGTCCTAAATCAGTCAGTAACTTTTAAGTTTTATATATATTGATTTGAAGTACTTTCTAGACGGTACCTCTTAAATGTTTATTATATTCTATGTGCCCTAACCGTATATTATACTACCTGTAGCCCGCGACTATGTCCGTAAAGTTTAACACTTTACATTTTTTGATTACCGCTCGTCTTCTATTTGTCGTAGCGTGATATTGTATTTTTTTGTATATTAATTGTATAGCCTACCTCTATAAATGGACTAACCAACACGAAAAGATCTCGGCTAGTAGTTTCTGAGATTAGTGCGTCTAATCAAACTCTTAAGCTTTATATTATTAGTGAAGAGGGGACGTTGATTATGATGTATGACATGAAACACCGGGTTACCTTTACAAGCCAGTATATTGTTACTATGGCCCCTAAACTACAAATATTTATTGGCTTCGATCGAGCTTAAGCCAGGCCTACGCTATAATATGGCTCACCTGAAAGCGACTGTTTTAGACCGAATCGATACAGCCTCCGCGGACTCGACGTTGAATTATTTACATATTCGTAGAATTTGCGGGTAATTTTCGACCATTTTGAATTTAGCGTTAGTTGAATACGAATCGGTGTGCAAAAGTAAGGTACAATTTATTTATTGTAATGTGTGTAGCGTAAAATTTTTTACTTTTTTTTAGAAAATGAACCTCAGCTGTTTCTGGACACAATCTTCATGATTTCAAAGCCGGTGCCAGAGTAAGGAAGTGAGCCTTATTTTAATGTTCAAAATCGAACATCGTGTAATGTTTGGACCGTTTGAACATTGAAGTCCTCCTGCTTATTTTATGTGATAAAAGTGATAATAAAAGTGTTTAGTAAATGTTTTATGCACACAACACACAACATATTGTTGTGTGTTGTTTCGCCATATAATGACGTATAAATACGGTCAAAGAATGCGTCAAAGTCATAAAATAAGCATTATATACGTCAGTTTGAATTAAGTTTTCTGCCGCTCTAAAAGGTCACTTCGCAATATTGCTAACAGCAATTCATTTTGTCATTTTTCTTGTAAATAACGACTAATTTTCCACAACAATGATTTCACAATTAATTTGAATTGATTTTGAAGTAAGTTTTTTAATAAAACTATTCGATTTTTTAACTTAATTTACTAAAACGAATTGTAGAGCAATTCCTTAGCAATATTGATGTTACCTACTATTTTAGGTCCCCTGAGCTTACAAAGAGGTATTTTATTTTTAAAAACAAATAAATTATAAGTTAATTAGTTCCTTCTCTTTCCCTCTTTCTATATAAGTCATTTGTGATAAAAATCACACATCAAGCAATAATTTGGGTACTTTGCCTTGTTTTTGATCGATTTTATGCATATTTAAATCGAAGGACACAATGGCGAAGTTGACAAGCAGAAAATTTCTACACGCAACGCCAACGCGAAATCCCTAGTTTATAACATTCGTGAGCTCATGATACAGACTACAAAATTATGAAGACTATGCCCAGAAATAGTAGAGGTTTAGCCAAATTCCAAAAAATGCATTAAGGAACTAGTATCTTATCATACTTATTAGTTCATTAAAGATCATTTTTATTGTATTTCAGTTTTTCCTTGGAAGTCGGCATTACATTTTTTGCTAAAAATAATTTCGTCGGTCGATTTGAACACGACACCACAACGATGCTATCATTAAAACGGAGTGTTGTAACGGAATACACCGACATAATTTATTCACCTTTGGTTCCCTTTTCACGAATCTATATTTACACGTGTACGTGGGCGGGGCTAAAAATATTTGTACTCATAATCGCTAATTGGATGTCTTTTTGAAGGGAGTTCTTCAGCGTTGTGCATCCATTTAGGACGGGTAATGAGATTAATCCCGTGTAAAACTCGTGGTCATGTGGGAGTATTATACTTCTTGTGTATTGTTTTTTCCTTCTGTTCATTCTCCTGAAATGAAACTCATTTTTCTATTTGAATACAAAAATGATGGTAGAAGTTTTTAGACATTTTACTGCCGCCTTTATTTGTACTTGATGCGTAATAATGGTACAAACGCTTTTGTGTCTCATTAATAGTCTACTTTGAGCGTAGGATGGTTGAAAGCAGATTTTTTGGGATTATCGAAACCCGGGTCCAATTTTCAAAACCGGGGTATTCGGGTTTTTGCTAAAACAAAACCCGGATACCCGGGTTTTTCGAGCTGTCCTGACTGACTGACTGACTGATTTTTATTTGCCGAGCGAAAAGTTTTGGTGAGTAAGATTGTTTTATTGGGTAGACACCTGGTATGAAAGGAATTTCAAAAATTCTACCCCTAAGGGGGTGAAATAGGGGTTGAAAGTTTGTATGAAAGTTCGTCATGAAATTTTCTATCTGAGCTATTATTAATTCAAAATAAATGAATACGTGTTTAAGCATTTTTTGAAATTCTATCTATAAGCGGGTTAAGTTTCTATAATCTATATCTACTAAAGTACGTCATTTCTTAAGTTAGAGACCTAAAATTGTTTTTGAGCTGCTGATTTAAAATAAATGATTACGAGTTTAAGCGTTTTATGAAATTTTACTTCCAGAGGGTGAAATAGGGGTTGAAAGTTTGAATGAAAATACTTCTAAATGCGAGCAAAACTGCGGGAAAAAGCTAGTATTTTATACATCGTTTGTTTGTAACTCCAGTACATAGTCAGTGCATAAGAATGAGAAAATAAAAAAATGGCTTAGATAAAAAAGTTTCTTTAATCACATTTCTTATCGCCTTTGCTCAAAATGTTTATCACAAATTCAACAATCAGTATCTAATGCTTAATTCAATATTAATCAGATACAAACAATGAATAAATTAAAAAACAAAATAATCATGTTATTGAAATTAAATACTTAAGAAAGTTTTAACTGACAAAAAAAAAAGAAATTAAAACTATTATTAACGAATTTCTCAAAATAAAAAGTTTTTAAAGCATATAAGTAAAAAAGTACCGTTAAGAAAAAAAACGAAAAGCCCGATAAGCCCGGGTTTCCATTTTTCAAGCTCGGGTTTTTTTGCGATTCCCAAAACCCGGGTCTTATTATAGCCAAGCCAGCTTCACATAGCTCCTATTTCAGCCTGATGCTTACACAGTGGAAACTATATAAAGGACACGTACAATGTACGTACGATACACGTATAATGGTACCCTTAAGTATTTCTACGGTAGAATTGTGTGCGTCATACCTCAAGGTAATCTTAAGGTACTGCGTAGACATCTCAAAAGTGCTGGAGTGGTGTCGCACTGCGTTTGACCTCTCCTATGAGACACATATTTCTTACGTCACTTGAATGTGCATTCTGAAACATCTCTGTATGACTTTTCATTATATACGTACAGGAAAAAGTAAAAACTTGGTTCAGTGGCTTTACCGTAAATAGTTATAAAGACGGATAAGTAGATGGATAAGCTTTTGCGCTTTTATCATTAGTTCGAAAGTGTGTCTGTCTCCCACCTCCTCGGTTTCAAACTGCTGAACTAAAAAATAGCTAGGTATATAAATACTTGAGTCTCGGGGAAGGCAAAGGATACATTTTGACTGAAAAAATTGTTTTTTTTTTAATGATATTAGGTGGCAGAGCGAGCAGACGGGTTACCTGATGGAATGCAACTGCTGTCGCTCATGGACACTCGTGACATCCTAAGAGTCGCAAGTGCGTTGCCGGCCTTTATAAGGGAATGGGATTCGGGCAGTTGGGCCATCGTTAAACTCACTCACTGCACGAAACACAGCACAACGACGGTTCACGCCAGTTTTCTGTGAGGCCGTGGTATCACTCCGATTAAGCCGGCCCATTCGGTCTTACCCACTAGGCTACGGGCGCTCTGAATGTATGGTTACAACGTGATAAATGAATTTTGGCATTGAAGAGTTGCGGACGTCTGTTTCAGGTCTAATTAATATAATACATTTTCGTGTCCCGAAACCTTAGAATCAGCTCTCTACGGCTTACTAGCCCGTCTAATTGGATACTGAAAGTCTGATCAAATATGGAATCGAATCCGTGACGTTCTCGGTAACAATTTGACGGAAAACAGACAGTAAATGAATTATATCACGGGATTAAGGCTTCAGCAGACCGGCGACAATAGCTGTCGTTCTTTTGAGCGGAAAAAACCAACCGTTGTCACAGATGCATATAAATGAAATGATGTCCTATTTTATGTACTGAATCGTGTTTGAATAAATGAAAAAAAATCCCAAGAAAATCAAATACTTTTTAATTTAGCCTAACAAACATTCAGTAAGTTTAGCGGAGGCTTTCTAGTCTGTATCGCCAATAATTTCCAATTTTCTTAACAAGCTATTTGCGCTATTCTGATGTTGCTTTAGGCCATGGGCACGGTAGTTAGTTGTATTGGGCACAATTTGCTCCTTTCCCCCCTTTATTTTATTTATAGCCGTTGGTGTCCCACTCCTGGGTAAAGGCCTCCCCTCTTTCCTTCCACACGTCTCTATCCTTAGCCATGTTTGGCCACTCGTTGTCTACTGCGTCTAGTTCGTAGCCTCCACTTCCACCTTTTTTGGGTCTGTCTCTATTTCGCCGATCGGTCGGTAACAACTCCGTAACTAGACGCGCCGACCTGTCCGGGTGCATACGAGAGACGTGCCCTGTCCAGCTTCATTTTAAACTAGTCGCTTTCCTTCCTAATCAATCAGTCAATAGTCAATAAGTCTCGTCTTGGAGAGCAGAGTGGTGTTTCGGGTACGATCTATCCTTTTGACACCTAAATTTTGAGGTCCATAGCTCCCATTCCCATTTCATTAAAATACGACAATTATTATCGACATAACAGAAATACATACCAGCATTCAGCGGTCGCGATACGTAGTCGCCCGTTTGCACCAAACCTAAGGCTGTACGATGTCTTTTGTGTTAGAAATTTAATAAATTATTCCGTCGTTTCATTATTTCCATTGTTTTATCTTTTATTGTATTGAGTAAGATCTTTTCAATAAGAACATTTTCATTAGACATACATTATATGAGCTTTGAGTTATTTTGGTGTATGTTAATATATTTAAAGATGTATACTTTTGTACATGTCAATTTATTATAATATTAAATTCGAAGAAAACTTCAGTATTCTGTAATTGTGTAATTTTTTTTTATGTTGTAACTAACTATTAAATATATTGTGCATTACAGTCGCCATTTTTACATACCTACATACGTTTTAGTAAAATATTTTTAAGTTGTTTATTCAAAATATTTTATTATAAACTAAATTATGTTAAGTAATAAAATATGCTACTTGAGAAATTTTCATGTTAATATACTCAATAATTAGCTGCTTTGATAATATTAGTGTTTCAAGTGTAATCACGTACAAAAGTGAATGATGGTCGCTCTCAGAAACATTGAGTGATAACTTGATCTTAATTTATACATAGTTGAATATTATCCCAGTTAGTACCCTACTTAATACTTTGTTAAAACATTTAAAAAGTTTTATTTTGTTAGCACAATTTCTATCTAGAAAAACTCTCAGGAAAATGATCAGTCATTCAGTGCATTTATTTTTACAAAAGATGTGATAAATAAAGAACTGTTTTACCGATTTTAATAAAGCCCAAAAAATTGATTTGGATTGGTAAACTCGTTGTTTAGTTATTGCATTATATAAAAAAAAAACTTTAACACAAAAACCATCATAAAAATTTTAAAACAACATAACTAGTACCAAAGCGGAGACGCTAGATCGAAAACCACACCGCGAAAACATTCACAAAAGGCGCCAGTATTAGCCTATTTAAGGAAACGATTTTACCTTAGAACTTTACCGATAGCACATAATATTAAGTAAATTGCCTGCGGTGCTAAAGCGAGATAGCTCCGGTGACAATGAGGTCGATTCCTTAATGTTCTTTCTGAATCGCTGTGTAAACATTGGATGTCGTTTTCTGGAATATTCCCTTTTTATAGCTATACGTAGGCGGTTGGGTTAGGCGCTTTTTGCGTCGCTTGATTCCGTTTTTTTAAATCGTTTAGAAATTAAAATCTTCTAATACTTTGACGACATCTGTGGCGCAGTGGTTGAGCATCTTGGTAGCTCACGCCGGGGGTCGCGGGTTCGAATCCCGCCAACGGAACGAAAAGTTTTTCAAAGTTCCTTGGTCGTGGATGTGTATTGAATATGTGTATCATATAATAAAAAACTTAAATATGTGTATAGTATAAAAGTATTAAATATATTTCCGTTGTCTGGTACCTGTAACACAAGTCCCTCAACTACTTAGCACGGGGCCAGACTGACGTGGTGTGAAGCCTCCACAGAATATTTTTTTATTAATAATTTATCCCACGGGAGCATTTACGTAATAATAAAAACTATCCTATATAATTCAGCTAAACCCTACCTGTTTACGGAACCTTTTGTACATGAGTTCAACTCGCATTTGGCCGATTTTATAGATATTATTATAGCCTATATCACTCTGTGATAATGTTGCAATCTACCGGTGAAAGAATGTTAATATCAGTTAAGTATTTTCCGAGTTTATTCGTAACAAACATACAAAAATACAAATGTTTCCTTTTTAGGGTTCCGTACCCAAAGGTAATTTTCACAGATTATTTATTTGCATGTCCGCTATAGCAACAAATACTAAAAAAAATAATAAGGGGGGCTTTTATATAATGAATGTGATATTTTGGTATTTTTTGCTCGATATCAATAATTTCAATGGCAGGCACTTGAAATTTCCTCTGTGGCTCAGTTGGAAAGAGCTTTGGTCGCTCAAGCCGGGGGTCGTGGGTTCGAATCCCGCCGACGGAGCAAAAAGTTTTGCAATGTTCCTGGGTCTTGGATGTATATTAAATATGAGTATCATATAATAAAAATTTTAAATATGTTTATAGTATAAAAGTATTTAACATATTTCCGCTGTCTGGTACGTGTAACACAAGTCCGTCAGGTACTTACCACGGGGCCAGACTGACGTGGTGTGAAGCGTCTATAGAAATTATAAGTTATATTCATACTTTACATGTCAGGTCAAATTAATAATTAAGGTCATACAAAAAACAGAATTTTACCTATGTTGGCTCTAATATGGTACGGAACCCTTTTTGCGCGAGTCCAACTCGTCCTTGGCCGGTTTTTATTAATAGTGTAAGTGTAATATTAATATAGGCAACTAGGTAATGCCCACAACTCCGCTACGCCAAAATTCGTTTATCACGTGGTAACCGTACATTTTCCGGAATAAAAAGTATCCTATGTCCTTCCTCTGACTCAAAGTATGTCCATACCAAATTTCAGCAAAATCGGTTGAGCGGTATGAGCGTGAGGAGGTAACAGACAAACAGACACACTTTCGCATTTGTAATATTAGTATGGAAATATTCCGAACAACTTTTTCCAAGCTCTAAATTAGACGCTACGGAGCGACAACAAGCTTCAGTGTCTCAATTGGCCACATCCGCGCAGAGTTAGGAAGGTTTAGACACGACAACGACAGAATAGACTACGAAGAGTATGCTGACTTCAAACAAATTTAAAAATCGCTACGACTTGAACAAGTTCGACAAGGCTGTAAGCATTTAGTAAGTCCAGGACCTCATTAACCCATAGGCTATTTAGGTTGTTACCTAGGGCGCACGGATCGGGAAAGGGAGCTAAAATCGTGTTTTCGCATGCACTAATCTAGTGACTTAAAAAAAACTTTGGTAAATGATTAGAGCGGGCAGAACACTTGACTAGTCGCCAATCAAGGCAAATATGTTACGTCAAACCTATCAATTTCGAACTCTTTGAAAGGTACAATTCTGATCAACGCGACAGGCAGCCGCACCACACAATCTAATAAAATACCACTTTATGATTCCAGCTCTGGGTTTAATTTTGCGCCTGCTGTCTATAATGCAGCGGCGTTATAGACAGCTAGTCTAATGTCATAAAAAACCTATTGCTTGTATCATAAAGTGACGTTTTATTTGATGTTTTATGGGTCGCGGTTGCTGGCAGCGAGGATCGGAATGTTAACTTAAGTGAAGTCACAGCTATTCTGTCCATTGTGGCACCATTAAGCCGAGATTTAATTACCATTACTAAATTGTTTAAACGTTCATTCTTTGAAGTGATTTTTGTTAGTCGCCTATTGGCGTTTTTGTCATTGTGTTAGGTTTTACCCGTAACTTTTATATGATTGATCATTAAAATAAAGCTATCGTAGGTAACTCATCATGTTATGTAAGCACATGCACTGTATCATGTTATGTATATCCTGTATGCGTGTGTATGTCACTGAACTACTATATGGATAGATTGATTCGAATATTTTATTGCAGATGGCTTTACAGATTACTTACAGATGGCTTAGATTCATCCCTGCAGGACCATGCATGTGTCAAAAATTCTAGTAATATAGTCAGACTATTATTTAAGATAAAGCGTAAGTCATATTTGCATTAAAACTAACGAGTTGTTTATGGCTTTTAAAGTTTTTTTTCCATGGGCCCATCTTAAGCTAGCAATTTTACTATGTTTTGGGCCTTTTTCACCGCTTACTGCTAAAGTTTCTGTTAGGCTACCCACAACACGAGAGATCCTTCATATAAAATCTATCAAAAAAGTTGTGGATAGACTATCCGTCAATTATAAGTATATATATAGCGATAAAACAGGGCCTTAATCTAATATTATATTTAAAGGGTTAACAGAACAAAGTGATAATACTTAATGTTGTGTTTGAGAGAGTATTTCCTTGTGTAGAGTTTACTATAAAAGTGCAGCGATAAGGGTAACGTTTTTTGTATTTGAAATTATATGACTTGTTCACAAAAATTTTTTGAATATAAAAATAATTTTCACTTAAATTACATGTTATAATATTCTGTATAGGCTATCAGTAGTAAGACAAAGAGAGATCCTCAAATCATTTGTCTTGTTCGTTAAGCATACAAGGGCATTAGGTGAACACGATAATTAGAACATAAATAATTTTTGGCCCACATATATTCTTCATATCTTTAGTCCCGTCTGGTGACGAAAGATATAATTATGTTGATTTCTATGCTAAATACAATTAGGCAACATACATTTTTTCCTTATTGAGAATACATCTTAATAGTGAAAATCTGGCGTCGTATACTACGGTGACTTCGTTGATAGCCTTGTTTGTTTTGTTGAACTTCCGTGCATTTAAGCTTTTTTGTCATATTATTACTGAAAACAATCTAACACAATAAATTCCAACCTAATCTCAAACCTAGCTTAGTAGTCGCAATTATTATTACCATTTGTTCCCGTGGTGCTTTCCCTTTAGTTCTTTGACTTTCGGTCATTACAACTTTGTGCTGTCTCCCGCCTTGATTTTGGGGAGGGAATTCTACTACTGCCTACTCCTCCTATCTTCTTATTAATTTCGTTGCGGGTGCCAAGGCAGCTTTGACAAGTCACTCGGGCTTCTTGAGATAATATCCAAGGGTTTTCGTGGTTGGATAACGCCGTCAAACATGTCAACGCAGGAGATGCAGTCGTAAGAATGTGTGGTTGGCCAAAGCCCGATTTAAAAATTTTAATAATGAAAAATGTGAATTTCGTATGAGAAGGAAAAAAATTATCGATAAGGCCAAATAACAAATCGGTCATGTAGGTATTTCTAACATGTCAAAAATCTATTAATCTTCGGCGAAAACTAATTTTACCTCGCAATGTTAAAATAATTTCAATTCTGTTTGAAAAGATTCTCATAAATAAATGAAGTGTATATATTACTAACTGCCCCCCGTAAGTCCTATAAATTTCCTTAAATCTGACATATTAACTAATATTTTGTGCATTTTTTGATAATAGAGATTAAGAAAAGTGACTGTCAGTTTAATTTAAAAGATTATAATATCAGCTAGCTATAAACTTTTTATTTAAACACGCGCCATATCTAAGCAATCGTATCTCATATTGAAGCGTGAGTGTCCATATGGCACTGGGATGAATGACCAAACCGTTTTCGGGAGCAATGTCCCGTTTGTAATTCGAATTTATACTTTTTAATTGCTTCGACAGCTTAAAAACGCCATGACGCAGCTGTTATGGAATTTTGCGGAGTTTTTTAAAATTAATTGGGTTAAATTAGAGAAGAATTTTTGTGGTAACGAGAAGGGCATTTAGTGCCATGGGACACGCAAAAACAACTTTCTGTTTTTTGCTTATCTCAAGAGATGATCATCATTTTATAAAGCCATCTGAGCTATATATAGAGCAAAGCAAGTACTTTTATTCCAACTAAGGAAGTGTGAGGTGACTATATTTTTACCATTAGAAACATAAAGGGGCTAGGGAAGTATTACTATAAGCATAAAAATACTATGTCGAATTGGATTTGTAAATTGTTACACGTAAAATTAAACATAATTCATACACATTTATGCTGTATATAAATAAAATGGGCGTTGACTATCTTATTGAAGTAGTTTTCCTCACCGACAACAGTTAATATATTGCTATCACAATTTATTATATAAGGCCAAGTGTATACAAATGTGATTGTCCTAAATAACAGCCCTGTTTATTCGTTATAAGTTCAACACACTGTCGCGTCACTATCAACATTCACACTCATCTTTAACTTTTGCCCTTCTTATCTGAGGTTGGCACCCTGCATTATCGCTAACGCCCGGCGAACAACCGTTTCTTCGTTTTATTCATTGACATAGAGCGTCCATCCATATTTTAAAAAATTTAAAGTATTCCAAATTAAAACATTGTTTTTTTTTACATACTTTTTCATTATAAAAGCTAAAGAACAAGCGTTATGCATAATTATTTCATGGAATTCCAAATAGTAACGTGAGTTTTCCATAATGTGGAAAATAACTTGATAATGATTCTAAGAGTATAACTCATCGCAGCTGGTCATAGGGGAGTTGATGAGCGTTTAGCATTGAATTTATTAATGATTCACAATATGATGTGTCTGGTCTAAATGCCGACATAGCGTCATACGGGTAAGGGCAATTGTATGGGTGCAGAATGAATGGTAAAAAGTTATCTGGATTCTGGACCCCTATTCCATAAATTTAATTTATTTCATTAAAAGCTACTTAAGCTTGTTACAAGTTATACATGAAATTGAATTACTTAAAGATTAAGCTAAATAGCAACAACATGAAAGAAATTAAGAAATGGATTAACTAATATCACTAGCGGATCCGACAGACCTAATTCTGCCGGGATAGTTTTCGAATCTAAACCAATCTCAAGTCCTCTTAAGAACACAAAAAAATTAGCAAAATTGTAAATTCCTTTAGTTGGAAGTTCAGTGACAAACACACGCACATAAGAAGTATAATTATTTCTATTAAGATTTAATTTAAAATCGTATTCATGTAAATTATAAAGTATTGCTTATTACCAATGTCACCATGTACCTATAACATGATATTTTCTGTAGGATGCGAAAAGAAAAAATGTCTTATTTCCCTTGTGTCATAAAGATTTATTATGACACAAGGGAAATAAGACATTTTTCCTTCAGATATACTTTGAATAAACTTTCTATTTTGCTAACTTGATTATCTAGCAAATATATCTGACTATACCTCAGCATAGAATTTACATTTTTTGATTTGAAATCGTTTTTCACACTTCTACCCAAAATTAAGGTTCCGTTTGGCTACGGAACACTAAAAACTATTCTATTTTTTGGTTACTCACTTCATCCACTCGTGTCTTGAATTGTGGTTTTCATAATTGATACAAGAGGATTGTTTGTATGACTAAAACTATATCTATCCACATAATATGACTGCGAGTACAGAATGGTTTAAAATACTTTAATCCTAATATGTAATAAATGTGTTAGAACTACAAAGACATTTGCATAACTATTTTTTGTTCTATTACACATTTTCCTGTTTTCCTTTTTTATCAAACAAAATAATTATGATGTGGTTATAAAACTTTTAGTATTGTTCTTAAATAACAAAAATATTTATAAAATAATGTAGAACTTTGTATAAAATAAAAAGTTACATTTTCCATAACAGTACTTTTACATACGAATATTATCAAAATTAATAGCGCGCCATTTCTTACATTTTTCTAACTCTACAATCTACATTCCGCATTACATTGATTTGTAAAAGTAATTAATAATAATTATTATTGTTTTATTTCAGTTTATTTACTATAACTAATAAAAATATTAAAATAAAATAATTAGAGCAGGTACACTGGAATTGATAAACCAATAATAAACAATAGACGTCTCTATTAGAACTTTTTTTAAGCTAAAAAAAAACTTACAAACGTTCGGAAATATATCCAATAAATATCACTAGCACTTTTGAACGACTATCGCGTTCGAATTTCAAATTGAAACTGAAAACAACATGGCGGCTGCCAGCGCCCGCGCACAAGTACAGACTGTCCGCTAACTCGCTTTGATTAGCTTTAAATACTGGAGCCTATTATCTACTTATTTCATTGACTACTGCTGTGCATGATCCTGTAGAATATCTGACCTAATATTTTTAACGTCTAACCTTAAATAGAGTAACCAATTAACTGTGAAAGTAATCTCTATATTAAAGGGGCAAAGAACACACCTCAGAGTATTCTTACTAAGTTTTGCTTCACACTGATTAGGATAGATATTGAATTACGAATACTTAAATTATTTATTAAATATTATTAACCAAGAAGCTGTTAGTAATGCGTAAAGGCAGGGGCAGCGACGAAAATGGGGCGCCGCACGCCATTAAAGGCGTTTAGACGCTTTTTTGAATCGAAGCTGAAACTTGCTTGTAAACAATGATACGCATCATGATTTCGAAATTTACAACGCCATCTAGAGTAGTAAATATGTATTTAAGCCGGCTTAAAAAAATGATTTAATCCGGTTATTTGATCGAATCACTGGATTATAAAACACTAAAGTGGGGTCTAAAACGCATTGGAATGATCTAAATTGCATTCCAGCAGTAGCGGCGTTTGATTATTTGGGAGTTGGGGGGCGACGCTGGGCGACCGTTGAATATGTCACTTTTTCCTAACTTGCGTACATCCTACTGCATACGGTGTTACTCTACGAACGAGACCCGTTCTCGTTCGTAGACTAGCACTGATAAAACTTCATAAAAATGTAACTGTTATCTAAGGATTTCTAGACAAAAATAGCACGGATTAAAAACAAAACACTTTTTATCACTAAATTTGTCTAGACACAAATAAAAGCATGTCATGTCATGTTAGAGTTAATAGAGATGAAGAAATAAACCGGTAAACATCGAGAGAGTGTAAGTAGAGATGGTGCATATTAGCCAGGCTTGCCGACTATTTTCGTAGTAGTCGGGGGGCTGAAGGAGTCTCGCCTAGGGCGCTGGTAGAACTAACGCCGGCCCTGCATTCCAGCCCGCCTAGACAAGTGGCAAGCGATTATCGTTTACGAAAATCGCTTGGCGAATATATCGCTTTCGTTCGATAATGTCAATCCCATACAAAAACATTCTAAATATTGACGAACATCCCGAATAATCACGTTATCTATACTTCTATACTAATAATAATAATAATATCTTTGGACGCTTCACACCACGTCAATCTGGCCCTGTGCTAAGTACCCGAAGGACTTGTGTTACAGGTACCAGACAACG